>SJYV01027410.1:0-24498 GCA_006410875.1 Neotragus pygmaeus
GAATAGTTACATTAATGAATAATCAGCCAGTGCCCTATCAAGTGATGCTGACTGAGTACAGTATAACTCTCACACTTTCACAGACTCATCTGTATCTCAATTCTGCATTCTTCATAAAAGCTCATCTTTTCAGAAGGGCAAAAATAAAAATCTAATTGAGGAAAGAAACCTTGGCTTGATAGAACCTATCAGTAAAATCCAAGCTGGTATCATTGCAAAAACCAATTCTGCAGGCATGTCTCCCTAACAGTTAAGGTCTAACAAGATGGCTAAATATAGATACTATTAGGCCAAAGTATGTTTCATTTTATGAAAAATAAGTTATCCTTAGCATTCTAGACAATAACAATTTTCTGACTTTAAGTAGCAGTGTTAACATGTTTGATTCTTTGTGACCCATGGACTGTAGCCCACCAGGCTGCTTTGTCCATGAAGTTTTCCATGAAAGAATACCAGAATGGGTTGTCATTTCCTTCTCCAGGGTAACTTCCTGGCCCAGGGATCCAACTCAGCCTCCTGGGTCACCTGAATTGGCAGGTGGGTTCCTTACCTCTGTGCGACCAGGAGACCTAGCAGTGTTAACACATCCTTGTCCTTTTAAGAGTGGATTCCACCGTGTCTTTATTGTTTCTTTTCTGAAGTCTTCAGGGATGCTTATTTCAAGATTATTTGTAATTCTCCATTAATTCATCATTTGTATTTTTTGGAAAGATCGATAACATCATATTGATTCCATTCAGTGGAAGTTTTTCAAATATGTTGACATTTGAGATTACTTTTAGAATTATTGGGCTTCTTGTCAATGCAGGATAAAGAGGAGATACAGATTTGATGATTGGATCAGGAAGATCCCCTGGAGGAAGAAATGGCAACCGACTCCAATATTTTTGCCTAAAAACCCATGGACAGAGGAACCTGGCAGGCTACAGTCCATGGTGTCACAAAGGGGTGGGACACAAGTGAGCAGACACGCACTTAGAATCATTTAATGTTATTCTCAAAATAAGCGTACCTGATGGCATTATTTTCAGAGAGCAGCATACTAATAAATGCCCTTAATTCAGTTATGAAGGACATCGTTTCTTCTCTCAATATTATATGGGGATTTTTCAAATTTCACATTTAGTTTTAATTCTGTAAATCAGCAATATGTTCAAACATTCTTGACTGTTGTCCTTGTTTTAAAAAATTGTGTGGTGGGTTGGAAGTTTCCTAAGGTAAAAAAAAGATGTTAGACCTAAAGAGAAAACAGTCACAACAAAAAGTACTCACAGAGAAAACCGCGTGTGGAGCAGAGTCTCTCAATTACAGGAGTGGAAGCGAGGAGTAGCAAGCTCAGATAATCAAAAGGTGCTTAAGTTACACTGAGAAAATTTTGGAGTTAGAAAATCAATTTACAGTACTGAAGTCTGTTAGCCTCTTCACCCACTGATGCTACCCAGTGGCTTTTGTCTCCATGCTGAAGTGGTGGGTAGAGAGGATATAAAGGCACAGGTCTGCAAAGACATGTTCATACCTACTCTCTGGTAGCAGCAGAATGCTTGCCACCCCAGCAAATAAGAAACCATTGTAACTTCTTTACATCCCTATGATAAATACTGGGGAAAAGACAAGTGAAATAACAATGGGTGAAATGATGATCTTTAAATATAAAATTGAGGAAACTTAATATAAAGAAAAACTAACACCTGAAGGAATAGATTTGATGAGCAAATTAGAAGAAAACTCTGGTATGATTAAATTATATATCTTGAAAAGTCACATATATTTAAAGAAATTATCTGAACAAAATTAAAAGTAAAAATTACACATTACAAAGTTAATTTATAACTATCTATATATCTCAATGGATGAACTATGCAACCAAATAGATAAATCGATACAGGACAAAGCCAAATTGTAATTATGATTATCATTATTGATGATGTTATTGTTGCTAGTTTACATAGAACAAAGATGCTATGTAACATAAATTATACATAACATAGAGAAAATATCTTTAGAGTAAAAATGTATATGAAATATACACCTATATCTCTATCTCTGTGTGCAACTAGTGACTGGGGCATGTTTGTTGTTTAGTTGCTAAGTCATGTCTAACTCTTTTGCAACCTCAAGGACTGCTGGCCATGCTTCTCTGTCCATGGAATTTCCCAGGCAAAAATACTGGAATGGGTCACCATATCCTTCTCCAAAGGATGTTCCTTCCTCAGGGATCTAACCCACATCCTGCATTGCCAACCAGACCCTTTACTTCTGACTCACCAGGGAAGCTCAGTGATTGAGACATGTTGTTGCTCCATGGCTAAGTCATGTCCAACTTTGTGATCCCAAGGACTACAGCATGCCAGACTCCTCTCCCCTCAACTATCTCACAGGGTTTGCTCAGATTCATACGTTTTGAGTCAGTGATGCTATCTAACCATCTCATTCTCTGCCACACCCTTCTCCTTTTGCCTCCAATCTTTCCCAGCATGAGAGTGTTTTTCAATTATGCACACTAACATACTCATGTTGGGTGGGATAAGCAGCATCAGTTCTATGTGCTTTTGAATTCAAAACATCAGAAACAAAGGAGAAAATGCATGATAAAATAAAACATATAAACTATTTAAATATCAGGAAAGTTAAGTTAGTTAACTAGCTGTGTCTGTTAAAATGTATCAGTGATACTGATAAAAATAAAATCTAACTAGATGTACTATAAATCACATAAAATGGTTAAAAGTAGAGGAATAAAAATGATCTACGAAAGGCACATGATGACAAGAGAAGTATAGACCTAATATAATGTAGAGAAAGTATATCCCAAGTTTAAAAGGAAAGGAAAAATATATTTAATATTGACAAATTTTTTTCTCCAAGATGACAAGAATCCAAGAGTCAAGATTCTTAATACTTTCAATGCCAGAGTTTCACATCACACATGCAAAAACACTAGAAAGAAGATGAGAATTTGACAAATCATTAATCAGAAGGAGTAGCATTAACATACATCTTCAAGAAAAGCCAGATTAACATTAAAAATTAAATAGAGGTTTGCATATACATTAAAGAGAATGTTTATGTAATCACTTCCATATTTTTATGTGGTGTTTACTTTCAACATTGTGTTAAAATTGGATAGCAAATTTTAAGGAAAAATACATTTAAGGAAAACATTTGCTGTTCACTCAGTCTTGTCTAAGTCAGCTAATCCATGGAACTGCCACATGCCAGGCTTCCATTCCCTTCACTATTTCTTGAAGTTTGGTCATGAAGTTTGGTTGAAGTTTTCTTGAAGTTTGGTCAAGTTTGACTCATGTCCATTGAGTCAATAATGCCACCCAACCATCTCATTTTCTGCCCCCCCCCACCCTTTTCCTCCTGTCCTCAATCATTCCCAGCATCAGAGTCCTTTCCAATGAGTCCTTTCCTTTCTCTTTGCATCAGGTGATGAAAACACTGAAGCTTCAGCCTCAGCATTAGTCCTTCCCATGGATATTCAAGATTTATTTCTTTTATGATTGATTGGCTTGACCTCCTCGCAGTTCAAGAGACTCTCAAGGTCTTCTCCAGCACTACAGTTCAAAAGCATCAATCCTTTGATATTCAGCCTTTCTTATGGTCCAACTCTCACATCCGTGCATGACTACCATAAAAACTGTACCTTTGAAGATATGCACCTTTGTCAGCAAAGTGATGTCTCTGCCTTTTAATATGCTGTCTAGAATTGTCATAGCTTTTCTTCCAAGGAGCAAGCATCTTTTGATTTCATGGCTGCAGTCACCATCTGCAGTGATTTTGGATCCAAAGAAAATAAATTCTGTCACTGTTTCCCTTGTTTCCCTGTCTATTTGCCTTGACATAATGGGGCCAGATGACATGATCTTTGTTTTTTGAATGTCGACTTTTAAGCCAGCTTTTTCACTCTCCTCTTTCACTTTCATCAAGGGGCTCTTTAGTTCCTCTTTGCTTTCTGCCATTAGGATGATGTCAGCTGCATATCTGAGGTTATTGATAATTTTCCCAGAAATCTTAATTCCAGTTTGTGTTTCATTCAGCCTGGCATTTCATCAGATGTACTCTGCATATAAGTTAAATAAGCAGGATGACAATATACAGCTTTGATGTATTCCTTTCCCAATTTTGAACTAGTCAGTGATTCCATGTCTGGTTCTGTTTATTTTTGACTTGCATACAAGTTTCTCAGGAGGCAGATAAGGTGATCTGGTAATCCCATCTCTTTAAGGATTTTTCACAGATTGTTGTGAGCCACACAGTTAAAGGCTTTAGTGTAGTCAATGAAGCAGATGCTTTCTGGAATTCCCTTTCTTTTTCTATGATCCAGTGGATGTTGGCAGTTTGATCTCTGATTCCTCTGCCTTTTTTAATTCCAGCTTGTACGTCTGGAAGTTCTTGGCTCATATACTGGTGAAACTGGGCTTGAAAGATTTTGAGCATTACCTGGCTAGCAAGTGAACTGAGCACAGTTGTGCAGTAGTTTGAACATTCTTTGGCATTGTCCTTCTTTGGGACTAAAATGAAAACTAATCTTTTCCAGTCTTGTGGCCACTGCTGAATTTTCCAAATTTGCTGGCATATTGAATGCAGCACTTTAACAGCATCATCTTTTAGGATTTGCAATAGCTCTGCTGGAATTCTGTCACCTCCACTAGCTTTGTTCATAGTACTGTTTCCTAAAGTCCTTTTAACTTCACATATATACACTTTGAATAAAAAACTGATTGTGTCAGAGAAAGGAAAGTAAACCTGAAATTATCTATTAAAAATATAAATGAGAAAATTACTGAGTACAGTCATGAAATGCACTGAAAAATGTACTGAAAATACACATCAGCCCAAAAAATTTGAAAATATTAGTAAAATGAATCATTATGTAACTTGAAACTCAAAAAAGCAGATAATTTGAATAGTGCCTTAACTATAGACAAATGCAGAAATTAGCCAGTGATTTTCTCCTTGGGAAAGCGTGTCAGATTCAAAGAGTTTTCCAAGCAAATTTTCAAATAATACATCATTTCTCAGCTACATTTTGTAATACAGCAAACAATATCCAAGAAAAGATACAAAGCTTCTTAGCTCATTTATGAGGCTTCTATGTCTCTAACCTGAAAAGACAGAGAAAATTCCTAAGCAGAGAATTCTGAAGCATTTTCACTTTAAGTAGATGTAAAAATTCTCGGGAGAATCACTGATAATTTACACTTCAATGAATGAGGAATATTCCCCATAATTGTGGTGGCTTCCTGTGGCTTACATTTAAAGAGATGAATAATAATATGTTGAAAGTAAGAATAGTGAACTTCCAGATAATAGACAGGTAGAGGGGATGTAAGTAGTTGTACAGTTAAAGCTAGACAGCCTACATGAGAGATGAGTGGGACCGACACTCAGGAGATCTGGGAATTACCACTCCTATCCTGGGTGAAATATCTCCTCTAGGCTTGAGGCAAGAAAGGGGCCGCTGCCCACAGTATCCACAGGAGATCTCACAATCCAGCACAGCAGGGGGAATGGGACAAGCCGGTGCTGCAGGTAAGCCAGACTGACCTCAGAACAGGGAGGAACTATCAACAGAAATATGTGGCTTATTTGAGTTTGTTTGTTGTTGATTCTGCATCTGTCTCTGGGATCCAGACAGAAACAAACATGAAGAAACACAGGGTGGTCTTGCCACTTGGGATCCTAACCCAGTTTCCAAGAACTGGTGCTGAAGGATTGCAGACAATTTGAAAGTCTAGATTATACATTTAAGTAAATACCAAGGGTCCTCAGATTCCCCAAATTAAAAAATTAAAACTAGAAAAATTCAGAACATATCTTAACGTCTGGACACTTTAAAGGAAAAATGAAGCTATCAAACAGTAAATGCAAGACTGAATCCGAAAAAT
The DNA here is from genome assembly GCA_006410875.1 of Neotragus pygmaeus. Taxonomy (NCBI): domain Eukaryota; kingdom Metazoa; phylum Chordata; class Mammalia; order Artiodactyla; family Bovidae; genus Neotragus; species Neotragus pygmaeus. The sequence continues at coordinate 5,895 of SJYV01027410.1, forward strand.
CAAATAGATATCAAATAGTAGCACGATTCTTTCTGTAACATGGGCTACCATGTAACTCCTTGAAAAAGCAATGTTGCCAACTGAAATTTATTTTTGTTTGTTAATTGTTTTCTCTTTTTCTTTTCGTATGGGGAATGCTTCCCTATTATGGCCCCAGTGGAAACATGAAGTGAATACGAAGGCATATAGGGAGTAAGACGGAGAAGGCAAAGGCACCCCACTCCAGTACTCTTGCCTGGAAAATCCCATGGATGGAGGAGCCTGGTAGGCTGCAGTCCATGGGGTCGCTAAGAGTTAGACACGACCGAGTGACTTCACTTTCCCTTTTCACTTTCATGCATTGGAGGAGGAAATGGCAACCCACTCCAGTGTTCTTGCCTGGAGAATCCCAGGGACGGTGGAGCCTGGTGGGCTGCCATCTATGGGGTCGCACAGAGTCGGACACAACTGATGTGACTTAGCAGCAGCAGCAGGGAGTAAGAATCTGCAAAGAGCTCGATTTTCTATTTGCAGGATTTTTAGAATATATAGACAGTTTGCATTGCTCAATGACATTGAAGTTTAAGAAATGCCATATCTATTTTCAAAATCAAAGCTAGGTATGGCTTTGAATGAGAAGTCCAATTTTCCTACATTTTAATAAAGTTTTATTGAAATATAGTTGATTTGCAGTGTTGTATCCATTTCATATGTACAGCAAAGTAATTCCATTATACATATATATGTATAGGCATCACTGATGCAATGAACTTGGGCAAATTCCAGGAGATGGTATGGACAGGGAGGACTTGCGTCCTGCCATCCATGGGGTTGCAAAGAGTTGGACACAACTGGACAACTAAACAGCAACAACAACGTGTGTGTGTGTGTGTGTGTGTGTGTGTGTATGTATCATTAATATATGTATTTGGGTGTGATTTAGTTGCTAAATTATGTCCAACCCTTCCACCCCTATGCTATGTAGCCTGCCAGGCTCCTCTATCAATGGGATTCTCCAGGCAACAATACTGGAGAGGGTTCACATTTCCCTTCTCCATATATACATATATATATATATACATATATATGCATATTATTTTGTATATTCTCTTACATTATATATTATTCTAAGATATTGAATAAAGTGCCTTTTGCTATTCAGTGGGTCCCTTTTGATTATTTACTTTATATATAGTAGTGTTTATCTGTTAATCCCAAACTCCTAATTTATCCTTCCCCTGCCTTTCCCCTTTGGTAACCACAAGTTTGTTTTCTACATCTGTGAGTCTGTTTCTTCTTTTCCCTCCTTTCTTCAGGTACAGAGATGTTGCCTATTAGGATTGCATGGGTATCACTATCTCTTTCCCACCTGGAATCCTAGAGATCTGTGTCTCTCTTTAAAGCTATTACTCAGATCTTTTTCTTGCTGCTGAGTGGTGTCATGACAGGTTTGGTGTTTTCTCTGCCACACACTCTTAGGGGAAGATAGGATTATCTTGCTTATCTTCAAGGTTGGGAGCCTGCAGGATAGGAAGACAGTATACCATTTTCCCAGGCAGCTGTGCAGCTATGTCCCACCAAAGGCCCAGTCCCTGCCTTGGCAGCTGTGCCCAGATCTGTCCTAGGACAACAGCATTGTTTTGACAGGTCAACTCTTCTGAGATCTCAACTATTTCATCCTTGCTTTTCCCGCCTTTTATTTCACAGGAGAAATGAGTGTGGGGAATTTCTCATTCAGATTTGAGGATTCCGTAATATCTTGAATTTAGGAAAAGGTCATTCTTGAGAAATTCAATAGATAGCTTTCCATCTCAGAAAGATGAATGATACATATTTTTTTCCAAAAGGAAAGAAGTTATCTATTTGATTAGTCAGAATGAGTATATTAAATTTTCAATTGTTCCTCTTTAAAAAAGATCTCTACAGTGACATGAAAATATTATGCTTTGGAAGAGAAATATTTTCAAATATATGATTTTACTAGCAGGATAAAATTGTTGAAAAATGGTTATCAAAACACACACACACATATATATACACCATGAACTTTGTGGCAGTCTAAAGTTGATAACATTTAGCATTAGCAGTACAGTGTATAAAATGTTCAATAATGCAATATGCTAGGAGTACATCCATTTTCTGAATGATAAATACAATTTAGTTAAGTCTGACTTTGAGTGCTGTGGACTTCAAATGAGGTTTTTTTTTTTTTTTTTTTTTACCTTCCCACTGCTCTCTGACCTCTATTTAGCATGCCTTATTTTAATTCTTTGTTCTTTAAAAATATGAAATTTAACATCCAAATGATTTGCAGTAAGGAGAAACTTTTTTTCTCTAAGCCACTCTAAGCAAAGCTAATTTTTCAAGCTAATGAAGTCTTAGTATTTTCCAAATAATGCTTAGGGAAACATCAAAGGAAAGAATACTAAATACCCTTCCATGTGTAGAACATTATTAGGCATAAATAGAACTCACTAGATATTCATAAAGATAGCAGCTAAACATGAATATACAACAACCAGCATAAGACCCCATTATTCAAAGGACTCATCACATTGGACTGAATAGTAATTTCAAGGAAAGCTAGTTACTAATAGATTGTGTTGTTGAGAATATGTTTTCAAAAATACTTGTAGTTAACAAAACAAAAAGTAGCTTATATACAGAGTCATTGCATGACCTTAAAATCTAACAACCTCCTCTGGAATCATTTTTATTAGGCTGGAATGAAATCACTGCTCATCAAGACTGCATTCTCAATAGAAATTTAGGGGTAGGGTCATTAACAAAGTTAATGAAAACACTCACAGGGACTCAGGATGTTCTCATTGTGGGATAATTCAGATTGAATGATGCATCACAAGATGTTAATTTCAGAGAAACTTGAAAATATGTAGCTTTCAAAGTACCATTTAATAGTGCCTCTAAAATGTCAGTGTCTAAAATACCAGGATCTTTCATTTTATGAAGGACTGCAAGAGCATTACAGTACAATACACTTTGAGTTATGGTATGTGCCACCCGAGTTTTTGTCTCCCTCTACCATAATTAGGAAAATAAAATTAAATTGATCATAATGATAACAAGGTTACTATACATGAAACATGTGATATATGACCATTTCATTGTAACATGTTAAGCACCATGTGAATACGATGTTTTCCTAAATTCTGTCAAAAACTCCACATGGAAACATTATTTCTATTGTGGAAAAAAGGAGACAAATCTCAGAGACTCACATTTGCCCCAAGATTCTTTAGCTCTTGAAGAAGGCAACCCATCACCTCTCAGGGACTACCTGAGCTTCCAGTAACCATCTGCAAACTGAGAAGGAAACACCTCTCTCAAGAATTATTAGGATAATAAATGAGTATATATGTATATATATATATATATATATATGTATGTGCTGCAGTCCATGGGGTTGCAAAGAGTCAGACTGAGTGACTAAACTGAACCATATATATATATGTGTGTGTGTGTGTGTGTATAAACATATGGGTGGCCATTCAAATATTAGCTTCCACGTGATGGAGACCATGTTCTTGAAATTGAAATATTCAAGGTTAATCAGAAAATAAAACTTAACAGACAGTTTTATTAACAGACAGTCAATAGAAGGGTGTTCTGATAAAAGAATGGTGCTGAGCGTTGGATTCACCTGCCCTGGGGTTTGCACCTGCACTTGCATGTTAGCTACAGAGCTGAACCCTGGGGACCACATCAAGGGACCAACAACGATTGATGGAAAAAAGATTGACCTCTGAGATTTTAAACAACACATAAATTGTATGGATATAAGCAGAAAGAGATCCATAAAAAGGGATAGAATAGCTCTCTAGCTCTCAGCTCAGCAATGCCAATATGAAAATTGACAGATAATCTTAATAAATATAAAGATCTATTGGAAGGGCTCAGTTAGCCCCGAAGGCACCGTAAGTGGAGAGTGACAGAGACCACAGAGATCATTGGTAGGGACAGTGAAATGGAAGATGATGCACACAGCACTGCAGCCTGTCTAAGTCTGATGCAAGATACAGGGGCCGTAGGTAAAATGTATGCTTGCTTTGCTTTGTGTCACATCATAAGGATCATAATAGAAACTTGAGATCTGTGATCTGATACCATGGGTAGGAATTCTGGTTCAGATCCCATCTAGCTGCTGGCTCTCCATCAGGCACTTAGGGTAGTGCCTATTTCTCATTTTCAAACTAAGAGAAATGCCTATTTCTCATCTTCAAATTAAGGATGGTAATAGTTTTTTTCATGGGGTTGTTTTTAGTAGGTAAAGAGATAGTTTACTTAAGGCTTAGTTCAGTTCAGTTCAGGTCAGTTCAGTCGCTCAGTCATGTCTGACTCTTTGCGACCCCGTGAATCGCAGCACGCCAGGCCTCCCTGTTCATCACCAACTCCCGGAGTTCACTCAGACTCACGTCCATCGAGTCCGTGATGCCATCCAGCCATCTCATCCTCTGTTGTCCGCTTCTCCTCCTGCCCCCAATCCCTCCCAGCATCAGAGTCTTTTCCAATGAGTCAACTCTTCACATGAGGTGGCCAAAGTACTGGAGTTTCAGCTTCAGCATCATTCCTTCCAAAGAAATNGTCAGACTGAGTGACTAAACTGAACCATATATATATATGTGTGTGTGTGTGTGTGTGTATAAACATATGGGTGGCCATTCAAATATTAGCTTCCACGTGATGGAGACCATGTTCTTGAAAATTGAAATATTCAAGGTTAATCAGAAAATAAAACTTAACAGACAGTTTTATTAACAGACAGTCAATAGAAGGGTGTTCTGATAAAAGAATGGTGCTGAGCGTTGGATTCACCTGCCCTGGGGTTTGCACCTGCACTTGCATGTTAGCTACAGAGCTGAACCCTGGGGACCACATCAAGGGACCAACAACGATTGATGGAAAAAAGATTGACCTCTGAGATTTTAAACAACACATAAATTGTATGGATATAAGCAGAAAGAGATCCATAAAAAGGGATAGAATAGCTCTCTAGCTCTCAGCTCAGCAATGCCAATATGAAAATTGACANGGCAGACAGGCCCTCTTCCCAAGGCCCTGGATCTTTCCAACAGACTTGGTAAGTGCTGCTGTCATGACTAAGGTGATCCTTCATTTTCTGGATCGTTAGGAAGAGAAAGAAAAAGAAGGGTCTGCAGAATACTAGGGAATCTACGCAAACAGAGCGCTTGTTCATTTCAGCCCTGGTGTAAATATCACAGGGCAATGAAGTGGGGTTTCCACAAAAGAACACACACTCCTCCCTGTTTTGGTGGCCGGATGATGCCTGTGTTAAAATTAGTCCACCTGTCCGCCAGCGCCTGAAGCTTGAATGGGCTGGTCCTGTTTCTGTGGAAAAGGGTATCACAAACCTGGAGCAGCCCAAAGACTGGGGAGAGTCAAGACGTTGGGAGAGGGTCACAGAGCATCCCGTGTCTGTGGACAAACCTGGAAATAAATTCCTAGACGTTCAGGGCTGCCGGGGTTGGGGTCTGTGTGCAGCCTGTTCAGCCAGTGGTGTCTGCTTGAGCAGCTCAAGAACAGGAAGATCATGACCTTCAGAAGCAACCCAATGCGTCCTTGGTCTGCTCTGAATATTAGACTTGTGCTTCGCCTGATAGAAATGGGTCTCCTCGGTGATTTCACATCTCAGCCTCGTATCTGGAGCCACGGTGAAAACTTGCAATTAAATTTTTTTGTTTTGTGTTGGATAGTGCTAGTACTCAGTTGTGTCCAAACCATGGCCTGCAGCCCACCAGGCTCCTCTGTCCATGGGATTCTCCGGGCAAGCATAGTGGAGAGGGTTGACATTTCCTTCTCCAGGAGATCTTCCTGACCCAGGGAGTGAACCATGTCTCCCGCGTTGCAGGCAGATCCACATTGATGTTTCATTGTTGTTCAGCCGCTCAGTCACATCCAAGTCTTTGCGACTCCATGGACTGTAGCACGCCAGGCTCCCCTGTCCTTCACTATCTCCCGGAGTTTGCTCAGACTCACGTCCATCGAGTCAATGATGCCATCCAACCGGCTTGTCCTCTGTTTCCCCCTTCTCCTGCCCTCAGTCTTTCCCTGCATTAAAGTCTTTTCCAATGAATTGGCTCTTCATATCAGATGGCCAAAGTATTCAAGCTTCAGCTTCTGCATCAGTCCTTCCAATGAATATTCAGGACTAATTCCCTTTAGAATTGGCTGATTTGACCTCCTTGCAGTGCAAGGGACTCTCACGAGTCTTCTCCAGCACCACAGTTCAGAAGCATCAATTCTTTGTCACTCAGCCTTCCTTATGGCCCAACCCTCACATCCGTACATGACTGTTGGCAAAGTGATGTCTCCGCTTTTTAATACACTGCCTAGGTTTATCATAGATTTTCTTCCAAGGAGCAAGGGTCTTTTAATATCATGGCTGCAGTCACCATCCACCATGATTTTGGAGCCCAAGAAAATAGTCTCTCACTGTTTCCATTGTTTCCCATCTATTTGCCAGGAAGTGATGGAACCAGATGCCATGCATGATCTTAGTTTTCTGAATGCTGAGTTTTAAGCCAGCTTTTTCACTCTTCTCTTTCACCTTCATCAAGAGGCTCTTTAGATCCTCTTCATTTTCTGCCATAAGGGTGGTATAATCTGCATATCTGAGGTTGTTGATATTTCTCCCGGCAATCTTGATTCCAGCTTGTGTTTCATCCATCCCAGCATTTCTCATGATATACTCTGCATATGAGTTAAATTAGCAGGGTCACAGTATACAGCCTTGACACACTCTTTTCCCAACTTGGAAATAGTCCATCCTATGTCTGGTTCTAACTGTTGCTTCTTGACCTGCATGCAGGTTTCTCAGGAGGCAGGTAAGGTGGTCTGGTATTCCCGTCTCCTTAAAAATTTCCCACAGTTCCCACAGATAGCATAGTCAGTGAAGAATGATTAGATGCTTTGGGGAATTCACTTGCTTTCTCTGTGATGCAACCAAAGTTGGCTATTTGATCTCTGGTTCCTCTGCTAACGTCTTTAGCAGCAAGTAACTGTGAGCCTGTCCCTTTGCACGAGTTCTTCATCCAACCTGATCAGGAACTCTTTGAATGGCAGGAGGGAAGGTGCTGTGCTCATCAGAATCATTTCCAGAGCTCAGTATCAGGCAGAAACCCAGCAGATGCTCCGTAAGCTTGCTGACTGGAGAAAATCAGAAGAGCTCTTGGGAGGCCTCAGGTACATGACTCAACTCCCAGATCCTTTTAGGGCACCTGCCCTTCTGGGATCGATGAATGCATTATTATTTCATGCATGAAACAGTTTTAAGCTTCATTTTGCCTAGTATAATGCAATGATCAATACAACTCAGTTTTCATTGTTTCCAAATATTTTTGAGGCAAGCAGACAAAAAATAAAAAGGATTGGGAAAGGGGAGGTGGTGACATGGGAAATCCCTTGAGTCTCCAAGTTCCCTTCAGCACCCTCGGAAACAGGGTGGAGGGGCTGCTGCAACTCGTCCCAGCTGACGACAGAGCAGGGATTGATGGACAACGTGCTGCCCGGGAGCTGCTGTTAGACATCGCCCAGCGCCTCCCCCTGAAACTGGCTTCTCTGGGACCCTGGGTCGCCGTGATCTCATGGGCACTGTGAGTCTTGTCTCTGGGACACTGGGTTGTCATGATCTCACGTACACTGTGTGAGTCGTGTAGAACAAAGCGGTCTTTGTCATTACTTTGACTTCCAGAGAGCTCAGAGTGAATTTGGCTCCTTCTACAACATTCTTGCTGCTAAACTCAATCTTAGCTCCAACTTTTCAACACTTATGTTCCCTCTCGACTGACTCATTTTTTCAAAATTTTATGAGGTGTGCATTTACATAAAATACCACATCTTATTTTTTAAAAATAAAGAAATGGATAACAGAATTGAGCAGTTGTGCAGGGAAATTCGCAAGGGTGGACCTGGTAAATTCTGAGCCCCAACGTCCATCCCCACTCCTTATCTCAGCCACAGTCTCACTACCTGTAGCTTTAGACTTGGTCTAAACTATCCTNTGCCAAATTCAGACTTAAATTGAAGAAAGTAGGGAAAACCACTATACCATTCAGGTATGACCTAAATCATAGCTCCTCAAGTGTCTACCAAATAAAGCTCAAATTCCACAGTCTGACATTCTAGGACTCCCACAGCCAGTGAAATGCCATGCCTTATATGTGTGGCTGCCTCCCATTTGGCTCTTAGGAGAAACAACCAGGTTATGTTTCCCTGAAGCCTTCACAACCCAGAAATGTGCACATATCAGACAGGCATGACATAAATATCATATATCCTTGGAAACGAGAGGAGACCAGTGTTATAATATCATCTAATCTGCTTCCAAAGCTTAGGCTCCAGGGGCTTCTGTTTCATTGTGAATAAAAATACGAAGATTTCAGGAAGATGAGACAAAATAAGTGATGAATATCTGGGCTGTGTGGTACAGATTAAGCTCCTATGAGCTCAGAGAAAGGAGAAATCCATGTAAACAGACAGGACCTGCCATCAGCCCGGACTAGAACTTGAGGTGGCCGTTAGAGGTAAAGGTAGAGACTTCCCCGGTGGTCCAGAGGTTAAGACTCCATGCTTCCAATGCAGGGGACACAGGTTTGATCTCTGATTAGGGAACTAAGATTCTACATGCTACAGAGTCCAGTCCGAGAAAAAAAGGAACTAGAGGTGTCGGCAGAATTGAGACACAAGGAGAAGAAAAAGGTGCTCTCAGCTTTTCAGAGGACACAAAAATCCCCTAAAAGTCCCACTGTGATTCTAAATGCATTCACTTAAGATGACATGAGGAACCCTTTCTGAGCACTGAGCCTGACAGTCAATGAGGAAGCAATGCAGGACGCCACGCTGTTCCCCGCAAGACTGACTGCTGAAAAGAGCAGCCTAGGCAGAAGCAGACAGTCCCCTCACCACTGCCCTCTGCACCTCCAAGGAGCTATGCAGGACCAGCCAACACTACGCTCTTCAATAGACACACGCCCTGGTGCTATCTGCAGTTCTCTTTGGAGGGGATCACCTAAGAAACACTATGATGAAAAGCCTTGCTGTTCAGCCCTTGAGTAGTAAGAACAGAGCCCAGCAGGGAGGAGGCCGGAGAGGATGGGAGAGGGTGGGAGGTAACCCAAGTCCAAAACCGACCGTTCGTCACTGCTTCTCCAATCTGGACGCAGGCCCTTCAGAACGCCTACGACTGCAGGGTTGATGGTTTCGAGTGACTAAAAGCGTGATTCATAAAATATTGAAGATGACTCTGATTCTGGGGTGGTTTTTTACACGCAGAGATTTAACTCAGGAAGATGCTGGCAGTCTTGTAGGGATTAACCCCTATGAAGGCTATTCTGCCAGCACATAGCCTGTCTGGATACAGAACAGGAAAGTCATTTAATGAAAACTTCAGGTTCTCTAGATGGACAAATTTAAAGGCTGTGGGCAATTATGTAAATAAAGATGCAAAGGGGAAAATCCACTTATAAGTACAACCCTTGAACAATGGGAGAGCTGGAATATCAGAAAACACATGCCGTCTAGCTCACGCCATAAACAGCTTTAAGCAGCATAATTCCAATTTATTAAAAATGAAAGAAGGAAGGGAAAGAGGGAGGCAGAGAGAGAGAGGGAAATAATGAACATTAAAACAGCCTAAAGGTTATCTGTTTCATTACCAGGCTTACTTTATTCTATTATACGTGGACTTCAATTTTACTGAGAGTTTCAAATCAACGTGATGCATTCTGACGAGGTGGTAATTACACCCCCAGAATGAATTAAATAAGAAATCACATTTCAAAAAAAAAGTCATTACCACTAAAAATAAAAATGGAAGCTAACTATTTATATGCTGCCTGTCATCATGCCCTCTCACACACACAGCAGGATAAAAACAAAGCCATATGTGGTGCAAAAAGTTACTCTCCCCATCACAAGAGCCGAGGATGCATGCGGCAGAACTGTAAACCAGGGAGGCACACCCACAGCAGATATCCTGCTTGCTGAGTTGGTTACTTTCAGTTTATTTCCATCTACTACTGTAGCTAATCAGCAAGTAAATATTTCCTCAAGCACACAGTGTGCCAAATCCAGAAGAGAGTGTAGTGGCCAGTTCTCTGGATCCCAAAGAATCTGCAGAATATTAGCTCTACAGCGTGACATGGAGCATGACCTCAAGACCAGTCTCTTTTTCTCATTGTCTCTCTGAGAGAATCAGAGAGAGTGGTTCTGTAACAAGGTAAAGGCTTTCACTGAACAAAATAAAAAGATGGACAGTATATTAACAGGCAGCTCAATGCATGTTCTGAATTACAGGATTTGCACACAGATGATCGATAAGACACTGAGCATAAGCTCTCTCAACTTACCTCCACTTACATACTTGCCAGAGTCACAGCCACTAGTCCTACTATAAGATGCCCAGGGATCTAGACTATTCTCCCTGGATGCCCGCTCCATTCCAATTTCACCAGTTTTTACCCAAGAAACGCTGTTGCCTGCTCCCAGTCCTGCAAATGCCAATTGAATTTCTGAATACAATTACTTAATACTAAATATTTACAGTAATCATAAGAGTTAACACATACTATGTCCCGGATATTGCTCTAAGGACTTTGTTTGTATTGAGCTGATAAATTCTCTCAGCAATCCTGTGAGATATGTCTGATAATGAGGCTTATTTTATCAATGAGAAAACAGGCCACAACCTAGTTTCAAGCTAAACGCTGCAGAGCTATGATAGAACATAGGCAGTCTGGCTCCACAGCCTGCACTTTTAACTACTAGGCTAGGCTACACAAATATTAGATAGACTGATATTCATGAGGATAAAAAAGAAAACATAGTTTCTATAAATTAGGTTAAATGCTTTAGAAAGACTTGCTAAAACCATTTTGTTGAAAAATAACCAACTCACACCAGGTATGGACAAGATATTTGTGCAAGACTGGGAGGAAAGGAAAAAATCATAAAAATGTAAAATCCTGGGCTTGGATGACCTGACATGTCTTGACATGTACATGCTTGTTCTGTATTAACCCCAGGTAACTGGAAATCAGGGGCAGCATGTTCTGGATATGGTTCATAACAAGCTCAATTCAAAACACTGACCACTGAATCCATATTCAAAAAGGGGACATATTTTAGGTGTAGACACATAAACTTCGTACACATAAAGTTACAATTAACACTGATGATATCTCTAAGTTCCCAGGTTTACTGTACTTTTTCTTAAACAAAACACCCAGTCTTAATCAGATCCGGTAATAAGGCTTCTGCTGTGTGTAGGAGTATTTACACATACAAACGCCACACACACACACCAGAGCTATGGAGAACCTCAAATTTTAAAACGTTGTCAAACAAATCTAGTGCTGCCCACACTGGACATCAAGCTCCTTGAGAGCAGGGTTTGCCAGCTTTGCTTACTTCTGCATCCCCAATGCCTAGAAAATTGCCCACCACCTACAAGGCAACCAAATGACATTTGTTGAATGAATGATTTTACAAGTGATGAATGAGAATGAAATGTAGCTGTCATATGGGCTAGGTGGAACTCAGTCTAGATGAGCAAAAGAGCATAGGGAATTGAAACAGTAATGAAGGTGAATGTGGTCTTTATATGTGACATAATTGTTTTATATGATTTAATTCTTTACTTGTCTCTGACCCAACAGGATAATGAACAAACAATAGCATAAAACATGATGTATGCAGAAGACTAAAAATGCTGCCTAATGGAATAGAAAGGAAAGGAATCAAGTCATACATGACTATTAATGACCAGAAGCCCCAGATGCATTTTCATTTTAAAACACAAAAATCTGTACAGCAGGTCTCCTCCTCTTTAAGAGTAGTATCTGTGGACCTAATGGCCCCTTAGCGTAACTTTCTTTTAAGACTTGGCTTATTAGTAACAGTAAAAAGTTTTATCTAGCGTGATTGAAGAGTGATCAACACTACACAGCCACTTACTGATGACTTCCTTATAAATGACTAAGGAATAGGGTGTCAATAATCATCTGTTGAAATAATTAAACTAAATGAAATATACTTGGAAATGATATCCATCTAAGTTACTTCTTCAGAAGGTTTTTCAGGCAGACAGGCACAGCACATAGGCAAGAAGCATTAGCCAGAGGTTTAAAAGACTTACAAATGACCTCACAGCTCAACAGCGTGTGGTTTTCAGCCTAGCATGACCTCTCTAGGCCCCAGTTTCATAGGAAAGGGACTCGAAAGCGATTTTAGGCCTAAGTCCACCATATTCTAGCTGACCCCAGGCAAGTCACAGCCAGGGGTCTGACTTTTAAAAGTGCTGGTCATTTTTGCCCCTTGGCAATGGCACCCCACTCTAGTACTCTTGCCTGGAAAAATCCCATGGATGGAGGAGCCTGGTGGGCTGCAGTCCATGGGTTCACTAAGAGGCGGGCACAACTGAGTGACTTCACTTTGACTTTTCACTTTCATGCATTGGAGAAGGAAATGGCAACCCACTCCAGTAATTCTTGCCTGGAGAATCCCAGGGGTGGTGGAGCCTGGTGGGCTGCCATCTATGGGGTCGCACAGAGTCAGACACCACTGAAGTGACTTAGCAGCAGCCAGCAGTTATATATTAGTTACATAGCAAGGACCTATTAATTACATATTATATTTTCCAACTTTGTATTCTATTATAGATGAAAATTTTGCTTTAACCTAAAAATTCTACTTTTCTATTGATTTTAAAAGAAATTAAAATATTTTTATGGGTGCAATACAAAAGTATTTTAGGCCCTCAAGACTACCTTGAAGGAAGTAGGGAAAACCACTAGTCCATTCAGGTATGACCTAAAACAAATCCCTTATATGATTACTGTATATGATTATTCAGTGGAGGTGACAAATACATTCAGAGGTTATATCTGATAGAGTGCCTGAAGAACTATGAACAGAGGTTTGTGAAACAGTACAGGAACTGATCAAGACCACCCCCAAGAAAAACAAATGCAAAGGCAAAATGGTTGTCTGAGAAGGCCCTACAAATAGTTGAGAAAAGAAGAGAAGCTATAGGCAAAGGAGAAAAGGAAAGATATACCCATCTGAATAAAGAATTCCAAAGAATAGCAAGGAGAGATAAGAAAGTCTTCCTCAGTGATCAATGCAAAGAAATAGAGGAANAACTGGACTTCCATCACCTCCATTAGCTTTGTTCGTAGTGACGTTTCCTAAGGCCGATGGGATCACAAAGAGACGGACACGACTGCAATGAGTTAGCACGGACACACATATTCATTCTGAAGGGGCTGCTAAGAAGGGTGACCCTTTACAAAGTGGGGAGGATGAGAAACACGGAAGAAGGAAATATAGGACAGCAACCATTGTGGCCTGAGTCAGGCAAAGATTTTTAGATATGGTGGCAAGAGGACCATGCACAAAAGCACAGATTAATAAGTTGAACGTTGAAGGACACCACAAAATCATTTTGAGCTAAAGGTCGGTAAGAAGCAGCAGACACGGAAGAGGCTGCTGCTCTTCTGCCTGAGGGCAGGATTTAAGCTCTGCTGTTTCCCAGTCAGACTCTTATCAGCCCAGGGACAGCACCAGAGGCGCCTGCAGGCTGACTTTAGTCCATTCGTTTTCCTTTCAACACACGTGTATTTACCTTGCCATGGTTTGCTCACCTCGGAAGCCTAGGCTTTTGTTCATCCGGTCATTTCTCTACAGATGTATTAGTCTTGCTGAAGATGCTACAGAAATTGGAATTTTAAGGCACCATTTTGAATTACTTTTGGTCCAGTTTTCTCCTGAGTAAAGTGTGGTGCATGCTGTAATAAACTACTTTAAAAAAAAAAGAGAGAGAGAGAGCTTCAGCTGAAAATCTAAGGTGGGCAGAAGTAAAGTTTTGCCTTCCCTACAACTTCTCAAAGTTTAAAAACTAGGCTGAGAGGAGATGGACCCAAAGCTCTGAAACATAAAATTCATATGAATCTGGGGTCAGCAGACATGGCCCATGGTCTGGATCCTGTTTTTTGTCAATAAAACTTTATCAGAACATGGCCACACCCATTTGTTTATGTGTCACCTGTAACTGTCGATTTTATGACCCTGTGGACCCTGACATGTCACCAGCTCACAGCTTAAAATTCCCAGTGCTTTCTCTTTGCAGTATTGATACCCTTTATCCAAAGACCACTCTGCAGAGTTGAACAGTTGCAACAGAGACCTTGTAACACAAAGCCTAAAATACTTGATATATAGTCTTCAGGAAATAGTTTGTTAACCCTTCATATAAAGCACAGAATGTCCAACGGACACCCAGAGCTATGGAGCCCTTCAGCACTAGAGTGACTGAGGACGGAGGTTGCCAAACACACCGTCCTTGTCGTGGTCCCCCACTTCCGTCCAGCCCAGAGTGCCTCTCTCCTAGAATCCAGACCCCCTCCGAGCTAGCCCAGTGTGTCCGACAACCAGTATCATTTCCGTGCAAGCGTTAGGGGAGCATCGATGTGAACAGTGATCACCCTGGCGCACACCAGCTTCCCTTCCCTTCATCTCTCTCTCCAGCTGCGTCCCTCCTCTCCTCCCGGTAACCTTGGCTGAGCATCTCCAGTATTCCAGGGAAGACACAGCCTGGGCCTTCAAGGAGCCTGCCTTCCAGCAGAGGAGAGAGAGAGACATAGGCGACCCTGGGCAATGTGCGGAGTCACGCAACAGCTGCGGAGAGAGAACGTGCGGCTGGAGCCTCACAGAGCGACAGAGCGAGCCTCCGGGGGCTTGAAATCAGCGCTGTGTTTTAAGTGGGTGATCAACAAGGGCCTCCTGTGCGGCGCGGGGAACTCTGCTCCGCGCGATGTGTCAGCCTGGATGGGAGGGGAGCTGGGGGCATAGATGCGTGTATGCGTGTGGCTGAGTCCCTCCACTGTTCACCTAAAATTGTCACAACGTTGCTAATCAGCTATATCCCCAAACCAAAATTTTTTTAATTTAATAAAAAAGTATGGCTTTTATTGAAGGCAGGAGAAGGGGACGACAGAGGATGAGAGGGTTGGATGGCATCACCGATATGATGGACGTGAGTGTGAGTGAACTCCGGGAGCTGGTGATGGACAGGGAGGCCTGGCGTGCTGCAGTCCACGGGGTCGNAGTATGGCTTTTATTGAAGGCAGGAGAAGGGGACGACAGAGGATGAGAGGGTTGGATGGCATCACCGATATGATGGACGTGAGTGTGAGTGAACTCCGGGAGCTGGTGATGGACAGGGAGGCCTGGCGTGCTGCAGTCCACGGGGTCGCAAGGAGTCGGACACGACTGAGCGGGTTTGGATCGCAGCTCTGCCGCTCTGGGTGAGTCGCTTGCCTTTCTGCACTTCAGTTCTCTCCTCTGCAGTAGAAATGACAGTGGCCTGCAGAGCGGTGGGTTTCGTGGGGGGGGAGGCAAGGCGCTTTGTGCGGTGTCTCTCGGCGGGGTCCTCACGGCAGTCGGTGTAACCCCGCCGAGGTGACAGTCAGCGATGTGCCGGGGAAGGCGGTGGGGGGAGAGGAGAGGGACTCGGTGCCTACACAGAGAGGCTTCCACAAAGAACACGGTCTGTGACCTGGGTCCTGAAGCGAGACCAGCAGGCAGTCGTGTGGAAAGGGAGGCACGGGGACAGGTGGGATAAAAGGAATGCATTGAAACCCTTCTTGCAAGAGGCACCTTTGTTGAAGGTGGGGGATGCAGAATAGGGTGATTTTCCGATACACCCTAAGCCTGCTCCAGCAGCTGTGACCGTCAGAATAAGGGGGGTCTGCGCTCGGACGCAGACAAGGGGACCCTTTCTGGTGCCCTTGGGGCGAAGGCAGAACGGACCTGACCCCTGGGGGTTATTTTTCCTCTCCTTCCTTCTTGTCCAGGTCTCCTTTATGGTGGCTTTGAAGAGGGCCGCTGATCTAAACCGAGACCCTCGTGGTCGAGCCCCAACTTCCCTTTCAGCTTCCTTCTCCGCCACCCCTCGCACCCTGCTTCTGGCCACACTCAACGTATTTAAAAAACAGGCTTCCCGCCTCCTACGTTACCCCTGGTAGCTCAGCCGGTAAAGAATCCACCCACAATGCGGGAGGCCCCAGTTCAGTTCCCTNGCTGCTAAGTCGCTTCAGTCGTGTCCGACTCTGTGTGACCCCATAGACAGTAGCCCACCAGGCTCCCCCATCTGGTGTGCTGCACTTCATGGGGTCGCAATTATTCGGACACGACTGAGCGACTGAACTGAGTATTCCACTGTGTATACGTACCACATCTTTATCCATTCATCTGTGGATGGACATTTAGGTTGCTTCCATACTTTGCCAATTGTTAATGATGCTGCTATGAACAAGGAGTGCATGTAACTTTTCAAATTAGTGTTTTTGTTTTTTGCAGACATATTTCCAGGAATGAAATTGGTAGGTCATATGGTAGTTCTCTTTTTAATTTATTGAGGAATTCCATACTGTTCTCCACAGTGGCTATACCAATTTACATTCCCTCCAGTGTACAAGGGTTCCCTATTTCTGCACATCCTCATCATTCTTTGTTCTTTGTGTTTTTTGATGACAGCCATTCTGACAGGTGTGAAGTGATATCTCACACTTTGGTTTTGGTTTGCATTTCCCTGATGATTCATGATGCTGAGCATTTATTCCTGTGCCTATTGGCCATCTATGTTTCCTCTTTGGAAAAATGTCTATTCAGTTCTTCTGTCCATTTTTCACTTGGGTTGTTTGCTTTTTTGGATGCCAAGGTATATGAGCTGTTTATATATGTTAGATATTAACTCCTTATTGGTCATATCATTTCCAAATATCTTCTCCCACTTCAGTAGATTGTCTTTTCATTTGTCAATGGTTTTCTTTGCTGTGCAAAAGCTTTTACATTTAATTAGGTCCTGTTTGTTTTGGGTGTGTGTGTGTGTGTGTGTGTGTGTGTGTGTGTGTGTGTGTGTGTTTGTTTCCTTTACATTAGGAGATGGATCCAAAAAAATACTGCTCCAATTTATGCCAGAGTGGTCTGCCTAAAATGGTCCTCTAGGAGTTTTATAGCATCCTGTCTTACATTTCAATCTTTAATCCATTTTGAGTTTATTTTTTATGTGGTGTTACAGAATGTTCTAATTTGATTCTTTTACATGTATCTAGGACACCTTGTATTTTTAAGATTAGAAAAATGATTAAATTGCTAACATTAATAAATAAAGTGTTTCTCTGTTCATTCAAGCAGACTTCTCACTCTCCTCCTTGACAAAGTGCACTGAATAGTACAGAACATGATGCCCTAATAAAGGCCACACAGAAACATGAGCTCAGTCAGTAGAACCCACTTCCAGAGAATATATTTACTTATATTCTTGTCTCACAGGCGGCAATTCCCTTACTGACCAATTTTCTAGAAAAAAAACTTTTCTTTTTGCAAACTTTTTCTTTTTTTCTTTCTTCTGATTAGCTAACAAGAAGATTCTCATCAGTTGAGATCAATATCAATCAACATCAAATACTTGATGAGACACATGGGAAAGGTCAGGTCTATTTGGTTTATTTTCAAAGTCTTTATCATCCACATTACTGCCCACTTTCTTATATAAATATATACAGCTTGAACAAGAGCCTGTGCAGAAGTATATAAGTTAACTTTTGTATATCTAGAGATTCTAGGACATTTACCGTTACCATTTTTTACTCTAAATACTTTATATTTCTGAGCATGACACACATTCTTTCAAGTTGAGCTCATAATATGATTTCCAGTGTACAGATAAGGAAACTGAGGCATCAAAACAGTGGTTAGAGAGCTAATTGTCCTTCACAGTTAGGAGACTGCTGTTGACAGTATTAAGAGAGACAACAAGGCAAGTCAGTTACTGAGCTGGATTAAACCTTCAACTTCTCCTAGGTTTATGCTTGATCAGGGAATCACCTTGTCAATCCCACAAGGTCATGGAGGTGGGTAAACTTTTTATAATGTCACTGACTTTAAAGGAGTCCTATCTTTATTTAGTTAACCCTTTATCTTGGCCCTTCCTATTTGAGATCAGCTGTCTACATATTTCCATGTTTCGAGTATACTCAAGAGCAAGACTGTAAAGAATACAAAAATAAATCAGGACATAAAGATTATCAGCCTGAAAGCCACTAGGAGACAAAAGAAACTGCCCCAAGGAACAAGGGAAATTAACATTCTTTCCTATCCACCTGGCAAGAACTAAGATCAAAATGAACTGTTGGCAAGCTCTGTTAACATGGAAGCATTAGGACTGTAGGGATCCTATAAAATATTCTAGCACTATTAATATTAAGGTTTCTAAGGACCCTTTCATCAATGATCATTCTTCCCCATTATTACAGTGTTTTGTAAGAGTCTCCTTATCAAACTGCCTTGAATTCTTTCTGGAAAAAAAATATATGGAATGAATGAATGGTTGGATAAAGAGTAGAATATGTGCAAGCTTTATAATTAGACAGACCATGGCATTGAATACCACCTTTGACATTTGTTGCTGCTGCTGCTGCTGCTAAGTCACTTCAGTCGTGTCCAACCCTGTGCGACACCATAGATGGCAGCCCACTAGGCTCCCCCGTCCCTGGGATTCTCCAGGCAAGAACACTGGAGTGGGTTG
>SJYV01027419.1:0-15690 GCA_006410875.1 Neotragus pygmaeus
CCATCCAGCCATCTCATCCTCTGTCATCCCCTTCTCCTCCTGCCCCCAATCCCTCCCAGCATCAGAGTACACACTCTTCCAAAATCAACATGTCCCAAACTGAAGTTGGGTCCTTCTCTCTACTTAGCGTTTGCCAATGGTTTGCTAATGGTTTGCCATTTCACCTGGGGCGGGGGGGAATCCATGATTATCACTACAGTCCTCCAGGGTTGAGGTCCAAATGACCCAGCCTCTATCACCATGCTCCACCTCATCACCTGATCGTCTCTCATGATTCACTCTGCTCAATCCAAGCTATCTTCCATGCTCTTCCTCCAGTAAGCCAAGGAGGTACTTATCACAGGGCATTTGTCCTGCTTATTCCCTCTGCCTAGAATATGACAGCCCCAGATCGGATAGCCACAAACCTCTCTCTCTCACCTAACTCAGGTTTCTGCTGAAAGATGAGCTGTTCACAGAAGTGTCTCTGACCAGCCTGCCAAAGTAGCAACCCCTTGTTCATCCCAAAGTAGCAAGCCCGCTGTCTGTCCCACCAGTGATCACCACCTTCTATGAAGGTGTTTGTCTGTTTACCCTCACTACAATGCAAGTTTCTTTATTTAGCTGAATCTTCAGCACCAAGGAGAGTACTGAAAACAAAGTAAGAACTCAATAATTGATGAATGGATGAGTAATTTATCTCCTCCCCCTCTCCTACCCTCTGCTCCAAAACTATGCTATTGCCAGGATTCTAGAAAGATACACAATTTTCTAAATCATATCCCAAGTCAGAAACATCACCTTGGGCTTCACCCCTTCCTATTCTCTCCACCCTTCTCCCATCTATCACATATCCCAGTAAATCTAAATCTCTCTTCTGTGGAGTTTGATTTCTCTGTCCTCACTGCACGACCTTGATTGAGTGTCTCAGATCCCTTTGCACACTTCATAAAAGCTGTGGGTCCTCTTTATGCACACAGATACCACATTTTCAACAAAAGAGTTTCTAGATTCTCCAAAGCTCAGTGAGGACACCCCTCCCTGGGCACCACTATGTCCAAGGATAAAAATCTCAGGTTCAAAGACTTCTTATTTCTCACCTAGATAACTTTGATGTCTGTTGTGATCTGAATGTATCCTCCTCAAACACCTATGTGGGAATCCTAACCCTCTGGTGTGACGTATTTGGAGGTGGGGCTTGTGAGAGATGATTAGATCTTGAATGCTGAGCCCCTGTGAATGGGATTAGTGCCCTTATAAAAAGAGACTCTGGAAAGCTTGCATGCGAGGCTGTGTCAAGAAGATAGTCATCAGTGGGGAACAGGTTCTCATCAGACGCCAGACCTGCCAGCATCTTGATCCTTGACATCCTTGCTTCTAGAACTGGGATTAATAAATGTTTGTTATTTATAAATCACCGCCCCCCACCTCTGGTAGCTCAGCTGGTAAAGAATCTGCCTGCAATTCAGGAGACCCTGGTTCGATTCCTGGGTTGGGAAGATCCACTGGAGAAGGGATAGGCTACTCACTCCAGTATTCTTGGATTTCCACTGTGGCTCAGCTGGTAAGAATCTACCTGCAGTGTGGGAGACTTGGGTTCGATCTCGGGGTTGGGAAGATTCCTGGAGAAGTGAAAGGCTACTCACTCCAGTATTCTGGCCTGGAGAATTCCATGGACATGCAGTCCATGGGGTCACAAAGAGACACAACTGAATGAATTTCACTCTACTTTCACCTTTTAATTTATGGCGTTCTGTTACAACAGCCTGGATGGACTAAGATGATGTCTTTTAACAGATCTTCGGACACCAGTCTTCCCCCTCTTAAGCTCCATAAGAGCTGCTTAAGTTATCTTTGAGTAGTGCAGTTTGTCCATGGCCTTTCATGTATTCCCTATAATGTCCATCAGTGGTTCCCCATCACTTTAAGAATAAAATTCTAAGTCCTCTGTGTAGTTTCATGGTTCTGCTTACTCCTCAGATTTAGCCCTTTAGCATTCCACATCCACACATGGCTGGAGTCCTTCTGCAAAGCCCATTCACACCTCTTTGTCTTTGAACATGAAGGCCCTTTGCCCTTCTGGGTGCCTTGCCTTCCATCTGTTTGGCAAGCTGCCACCCATCTCCCCCCAGACAGCACAAGGATCGTCATGAAATTCCTCCCTGATCACCTGGGGCTTGGCGAGGGGCTCTTCACCTGTCAGACTCTATTTGATCATTCTCTTGTCCATTTCCTCTGATGGATAGGGCATCACCGAAGACAGGGGCTTCCTCGTTTGTCTCTTTGGCACATAGTAGGTGCTCAACAAAGGTGTGTTGAGTGACTAAATGGAGTGATCAGGTGAAAAGAGACAGAAGTCACAGCAGGGCGTGTTGGATTCACATCAGTGGTGCAGGTATAACCAACACAGCATCCAAAATAAGAAAATCCATATTTACACAGAAGATAAACCAGGCAGTCCTTCCATTTACAAAAAGGATTCACCACAGGGGGCCTCTAAATAGCAGGTGCTTTAACCATTCTCCGTGTTTGTTTATAGATCATTAATCATTTGAAAAAAGAAGCCAAAAGCTAAAGTGCAGCCAATTGGAGTCTTTCGAACTGAATCACGGGGCTTCTGTATGTTAACAGGAAGAAGGATTTGATGTTAAGTTATTCAGCTAACAAGTAATTTTTCAGGAACAAGCCAGAGAGAGGAAGAGGGGGGTGGGGGGGAAGAAGAGGAGGGAGCAACAGGGACGGAGCAATGGTCTACTGTCAACAAGGACCTCCCCACTCTTTTGAAGTGGGGAGGGTGAGGGGGAGATCCAAAACATGTGGAGACCTGCAGGTAAGCCTTCACAGTAGTCGGTAAAGACAGCTCTTAATTTCTAGGGAAGACAAGGATATGAAGGGATCTGGTCTTGGTCATCATTGTGCACATAACATGTTAAATGGATTTATTCTGGCACCAATCTTAAAGTCATTCATCTCTTCATGAATATCCTTAGAGTGCCTGGGACACACCAGACCATGGGCTAGGTCTGAGCAATCGTTTGCTTTGGAGGATCTTGCATTTTAGAGGGAGGAGTAAAGGGTCAACCAAACAACAAGCAAGATAATTCCCTACAGTGAAAGTGACAGCACAGGAGAAAGGGGTGGTGTGACTGGGAGGCGGGGACATCAGCAGCTTTGTTAGCTAGGGAAGGCAAGGGAGACTTCTCTGGGAAGGTCTCATCTGAGCTGAGCCCCATGGAGGAGGAGGCAGCCACAGAAAGACTTGGAGGAAACCACTTCTGGAAGACAGTCCACCAGAGTCCAAGGCCCTAGGATGGGGAAGATCTAAGCACATTTCAGAAACCAAAAGGGGGCCACTGTGGCTGGAGTTTGGTGAAGAGCTAAAGGTTGGATGAAATTGGGATGCAGACCTGCAGAGCTTTGCAAAAACAAGTAAGGATTGTGGAATTATTCTAAATATCATGGAAGCCCACCAAAGGGATTTCATCAGGAGAGGACAAGATAGATTTACTTACAATCATCATTCTGGAAATTGTATAGAGAGTAGGCTCTAAGAGAAGAAGAAAGAAACTAGAATTCTAGTTAGGAAGCAATGGCAGCCCTCCAGGTGGGAGGTGATGCTGGCATGGACCAGGGTATGGTAGAGGGAACAGACAGGTATGGATGGAATCCAGACCAAGCACGGATGTGGGCACAGGACTCTTAGGAGTGACAACAGGCAAGATCTCTCAGGGGTCCTTTCCCACTCAGGCAGTCTGTGACTCTTACCTGGTGCCATAGCTATCATGGTGAGCTCTCTGCTGAGGAGGTCTGCTTTATCTCAAAGCTGGGCAGAGCTATCCTTGGGCCCTGCTGTGGTCATCATCACAGATCCATGAGTTTAGGGGCAGAATTCCTGTAAACAATTGCTTGAGAAACCCAGAAGCAATCCATTCTGTGCATTCTGAAGTTCCTTGTCTTGGAGCTCACTCTGTTTGCGTCTCTCCTCTTTCTCTTGGCCAGGAGCTCTCTATCAGGGATTCTCTATTTCAAGCATTAAAAGATAAACTAAAGCACATTAAAAATTTTAAGAGTTCATTGGAGCAAAAATCAATTCCAGTCTGCTGACACCAAACCAGAAGTGATTAGGAACACTCTACTGACAGAAGTAGATGGGAGGGGTAAAATTCTATAAAGAAGAGGAGGAAGTAAAACAAGGAAGTGATTCGATTGGCTGTAGCTTAAGTAGTTGCCTTACTTGAGAAAGCCTGGTTGGTGGGCTGTGATTGGTTGTCCTTAAATTCTGATTTCTTAACCTCGAGGGATTTTAGGCTTAAGTATTAGATTGCTACCATGATATTAAAAGTGACTTCAGTCTCATGACCTCCTTGTTTAATTTAAAACAAGGGATGTCAACCCTTGTCCAGCCAGAAAATAGCAAAACTGCCCTGGAGCCAACCGACCTCAGTCAAGTTGGTTGTTCACGAGTGTGTGCTAAGTCACTTCAGTCATGTCCAACTCTTTGCGACTCTATGAACTGTAACCTATCAGCCTCGTCTGTCCAGGGGATTCTCCAGGCAAGAATGCTAGAGAAGGTTGCCATTCACCCCTCCAGGGGGTCTTCCTGACATCTCTAACCTGCGTCTCTTACACCTCCTGCATCAGCACACGGGTTCTTCACTACTAGTACCACCTGGCTGGTCACAGTCGCCCTCTATTTAGTAACCAGGGGGTGTTTCCTGTTTGTGAGAGGAAGTTGAGGCTACAAGTCTGCTCCCTAACTCCCTCACAATCACAGCACAACTCAGAATGGATTCTGCCTCCCCTCAGATGTTTATTAGCAAACAACACAAAGATGGTCCTACAACCAAATCAATGGAGTCTAAGCTTATTGGAGTCTCAGCTGCCTCTCAGGTAGGCACTCAAAAGCACCTTGCAATTTCTGGAGATACTTTTGTTTTTCACAACTGGGATGCACAACTAGCATCCAGTAGGTAGAGGTCAGTGTGGCTGCTAAGGGTCCTACAAAGCATTCTGTCCATCCCCAGCGCCTCTAAATGTGTATAGCACCACTCTGTCTCCTCCTTGTCCTGCTATTGCCTTAGTTTAGACCTTCAGTGTATCATTCAAGCCTTCTTCCCTCCAGCCTTTCAGCTCCTCTGTTCTCTCTGCCCCAGTCTCCCATCCTGCCATCAGATGGCTCTTCCCAATCTAGGACTGGTATCTTTGTTTTCTAAACTCTCCAATGGCACCTCGCTGAACAATAAGCCAGCTCTCTGCTTCCTTTCCTGACTTCCCTCCCTTGGGAGAGATTCCAACTTGTTACAGATGCTTTACTATGCCAAGTTTTCCCATTTAATATGCCAATTTCTCCAAGTTCTCTGTGCATTTTACACATACTGTTCCTCTGATTGGCTTCCCTGGTGACTTAGATGGTAAAGAACCTGTCTGCAATGCAGGAGACCTGGGTTTGATCCCTGGGTCTGGAAGATCCCCTGGAGAAGAAAATGGCTACTCACTCCAGTATTCTTGTCTGGAGAATCCCATGGACAGAGGAGCCTGGAGGGTTACAGTCGATGGGATCTCGCAGAGTCAGACACAACTGAGCGACTAACACTTTCTCTTCTGATTGGAAGCAGCCCCCCCTTCCCTCTTTCATACTCTCTTCTACCTTCCCAAGTGTGCAGATCTGGAGCCCCAGCTCAGATATTACCTCGTTGTTTGGCTCCTCCAGGCCCAGCTAGAGTCTCCTTTGTTGACTCGCCATACTTTGTACAAACCTCCATTAATGCAGACGTCATGACTGTCTTGGCACTGTAGCTATGTGTCTGCATGCTGCATCCCTCCCAAGCTCTAAACTCCTATAAGACAGGCTTTGGGATTAGTTCACTGGGCCCAGCATGCTACCTGCTACATAGCAGGCAGCAGCTAAATAGTTGTTCACCGAATGATTGCTTTCCATGCTCTGGTTGTCTGCTTTTTGCCTTTTTTTTTTTTTCCCCTAAAACAGATTTTAAATTCTTCAAATTTTCAAGGGATAAAGTGATTACAAATGAAATGCTGCAGTTTTCAAATCTCAGTGGCCTAAAAATCATCTCGAGGACTTGTTTCAAATGCACATTCCCAGGCCTCAAATACACAGGGGTTTTTGTTTGTTTGTTTGTTTTTTGTACTTTCACTAAGTTGTACAATCATCAACACTATCTAATTCCAGGACATTTTTATCTTTTCTAATGAAAAGAAACACATGCTCATTAGTAGTCACTCTCCATGTACCCCTATCCCCCAGCCTTTGGCAATCACTACTTTCTGATCTCTCTGGCTTTGCCTACTCTGAATATAGAGTTATACAATATATAGAATATATAGAATCATACAAGATAAATTCTTTCGTGACTGGCTTCATTCACTTAGCATAATGTTTTCAAAGTTCATCCATATCATAGCACATATCACTATTTTGTTCCTTTTTATAGCTGAATAATTTTTCATTGTGTAGACATATACCACATTTTATTTATCCATTCATCAGTTGATAGTTATTTGTATTATTTCCACTTTTTGGATATTATGAATACACTAATATGAACATTTGAGTACAAGTTTTTGTATAGACGTATGTTTCAAATTATTGTGGATATATGCCTAAGATAGTATAATTTCTAGATCATGAGGAACTGGCACAGTTGTTTTCCACAGAGGCTGAATGACTACATTTACACCAGCTATGTTTGAGGGTTCCAATTTCTCCATCTCCTCAGCAACGCTTGTTCATCTTTTTTTTTAATTATAGCTATTCTGTGTGTGCTAAGTCATATTAGTCATGTCCAATTCTTTGCAACCCTATGGACCATAGCTTGCCAGGCTCCTCTGTCCATAGGATTCTCCAGGCACAAATGCTGGAATGGGTTGTCATGGCCTCCTCCAGGGGATCTTCGCAGGGGATCCTGACAGGAATCAGACTCTTATGTCTCCTGCATTGGCAGGCAGGTTCTTTACCTCCAGAGCCACTTGGGAAACTCAGCTTTCCTAGTGGGTGTGAAGTGATAGCTCTTAGTGGCTTTGATTTGCATTTCCCTAATGACTAGGAGAAATATCAATCAATATCAATATCATTATCAATATCAGATATGCAGATGACACCATCCTTATGGCAGAAAATGAAGAGGAAGTAAAAAGATTCTTGATGAAAGTAAAAGAGGAGAGCGAAAAAGTTGGCTTAAAGCTCAACATTCAGAAAACTAAGATCATGGCATCTGGTCCCATCATTTCATGGCAAATAGATGGGGAAACAGTGGCAGACTTTATTTTCCTGGGCTCCAAAATCACTGCAGATGGTGATTTTAGCCATGAAATTGAAAGATACTTACTCCTTGGAAGGAAAGTTATGACCAACCTAGAGAGTGTATTCAAAAGCAGAGACATTACTTTGCCAACAAAGGTCCATCTGGTCAAGGATATGGTTTTTCCAGTAGTCATGTATGGATATGAGAGTTGGACTGTGAAGAAAGCTGAGTACCGAAGAATCGATGGTTTTGAACTGTGGTATTGGAGCAGAGTCTTGAGAGTCCCTTGGACTGCAAGGATATCAAACCAGTGCATTCTAAATGAGATCAGTCCTGGGTGTTCATTGGAAGGACTGATGCTGAGGCTGAAACCCCAATACTTTGGCCACCTCATGCGAAGTGTTGACTCATTGGAAAAGACCCTGATGCTAGGAGGGATTGGGGGCAGGAGGAGAAGGGGACGACTGAGGATGAGATGGCTGCATGGCATCAGTGACTTGATGGACTTGAGTTTGAGTGGACTCCTGGAGTTGGTGATGGACAGGGAGGCCTGGTGTGCTGTGATTCATGGGGTCACAAAGAGGTGGACATGACTGAGCAACTGAGCTGAACTGAATGACTAGGGATGTGGAGCATCTTTTCATGTGCTCATTGACCATTTGTAGATTTTCTTTGGAGAAAATTCTATTCAAGTACTTTGCCCATTTTTTTAGTTGGGCTATTTGATTTTTTTTTTTTTAATTTAAAGATATGATTGGCTTTACTGAATGGATCGTGACCTAGTCATCATTCCAGCATAGCAGCCAGGAGTGCCTAAGAGCTATACAAATTGAAGATTTTTATAGGCAGGAGGAGCTGAAGCAAGGAAGTTATTCTGGCAGAGAATGAATTGTTTCAGGCAATGTCATTTTTCTTTGGGGGATGGCAGAGGTCTTTCAGGCAGATTACCTACTGCTGAGTAGGTATTGTTTGGATATTTTGTTGTTGTTATTGTTGAGTTGTAGGAGTTCTTTATATATTCTGGATATTAATCCCTTATCAGATATATGATTTGCAAATATTTTCTTCTATTCTGTGAGTCTTGACAGTCTTTTGATGCACAAGAGATTTTAATTTTTGCAAAGTCAAATTTACCAAACAATAAATAAAATATGTACTTAATTATTTTTTAAAAATTTCTTGAGCATTTGGTGTCATATTTAAGAAACTACTGCCTAATCTAAGGTCATGAAAATTTGTGCTTATTTTCTTCTATGAGTTTTATAGTTTGAGCTCTTACATTTAGGTCATTGATCCATTTTGAATTAACTTTTGTGTATGAGACAAGGTCCAACCTCATGCTTATGTATATGGATGTCCAGTTTCCCCAGCACCATTTGTTGAAAAGTCCATTCTTTCCCCTATTGAATGGTTTTGATGCACTTGAAGAAAATCAATTGCCCATAAATATAAAGGTTTATTTCGAGACTCTCAATTATATCCTATTGATATACATGTCTATCCCTATGCCAATATAACACACCCAGATGGCCAAGGAGCCATGTTTGGAAAAAACTTAGCCTAAATTATATTCGCTGTAAATAAGAATTAATCCGAACCAGCAATTTCCAACCAGACCAAACATCAGAATCCTTATAAGGATTCCAAAAGGAAAAATCTTGATCTCCAGGCCTCACTTTTCCCTGTGCACTTGTTGTTCTTCCCAAAGGTTTTGATTCATCAGAAGACTATAAGGCTCAGGAACCTGTTTTTATAGAGCCAGTCTTAGGATCATCTAGAATTGGCAACTGCCAGCCCAGCTGGTGATTTAAAGTTATTGCCAACACAAGGAACTTATAATGTGAGGAAAAGAGAAAATATGAGATGAAGCTTGACTCCAAAACGTGTTACATAATCATCTTGTGTGTATTTGGCTGTCAGAAGGCATTTATCTGAAGAAAAAAATCTAAGGATGAATCTATGAAAAATAGCTGAAGTTGAAGGACCTGTATTACTCTAGGAGTCAAGACCAGAAGGCAGTTACCCACATTCCAGTGTCAGCATGGATGTGGGACCGAGCCCAGGGCCAGGTGCAGGGCCCTCCCCGCATCTGTCTTCCCCACTAAACCCTGGGTCTTCTCCAGCAGAAACAGGGTCTTTTCCTCGTTGGATACCCAGTGCCTATCACTCTGCCTGCAAATTTTAGGTATTCAATGTTAGTTTCTATATTTAGCCAAATGCGTAGATAAGGTCAAAATGAAGTGAAAGTTGCACAGTCGTGTCCAACTCTTTACAATCCCATGGACTAAGCAGTTCCTGGAATACTCCAGGCCAGAATACTGGAGTGGGTAGCCTTTCCCTTCTGTAGAGGATCTTCCCAACCCACGGATTGAACCCAGGTCCTCCTGTATTGCAGGCGGATTCTTTACCAGCTGAGCCACAAGTGAAGCCCAGATAAGGTCAAACAGCAGGCTTTATGTAAAAATGCTGGGTGGTGCTTTGAAAACAAAACCAGGAGGGACTTCATCACTGGGGTTTAAAAGACTATTTTAAAAAAACAAACCCAAGCAAATTATTTTGGCACCATATTTACCATCTCATTCCCTACCTACCTGCCCACTGACTATATTCCTCAGGGTCCCAGCAGGAAACAGATGGCTCATCAGCATCAAATGGAGAAGCCGTTTCCAGAGGGTGGGTAGAATGAAGGGGACACCAAGGAATGGACCTGGGACTAGCCCCAGTGTGATGTCCTGGCCATCCCTGGGCCCAAAGAGACCAAAGGACAGAGTCAGGGTGGCCAGGGGGCTGGAACCTAGAGGAGGCTGCCCAGCAGGATCTGTAGCCACAGGATGAGATGGGCAGAAAAGGGCCTAGTGTTCCTCTAAGGCCAACTAGAAAACCGGCAGCACATCCACCCAGAGGCATAGGAAGACACGGACAGATTCCCCAACAGCCATGGAGAAAAGAACCTCGGTGTGCTAGAACGCGGTGAATCAGTGAGGCTGCTTGGTCTGCAGCTTGACTTTTTTGGAAGGCTGAACCTTCATTAGTTCATTCATCAACTACTGGAAACTTTTTATGCTTGGAGACAGTGGTTTGGGTTCTGGAGATAAAAGGATACAGGGAGGAGTGGGGGACCTGAAAGGTAATAACCACAGTACAAGTGCGCCGTAGCGACGAATCCCCCTGCCGGTGCAGGAGATGCAGGAAACGCAGGCTCAGTCCCTAGGAGGAAGATGGCAACCCACTCCAGCATTCTTGCTTGGGAAATCCCACAGACAGAGGAGCCTGGAGGGCTACAGTCCGTGGGGTCGCAGAGTCAGACACGACTGAGTCACTGAGAACACGCTGGCAACAGAGTGACCGTGGGCATGCTAGCTTCCTAGGGCTCCATAGGAAAGCACCACAGACTGGGTGGCTTAGACAACAGAAATGTATAGTTTCAAAGTTCTGGAGGCGAGAAGCGTGAGATCCAGGTGTTGACAGGGTTGACTCCTCTGAACCTGTGAGAAAGCATCTGTTCCATACTCCTCCCTTATCTTCCAGTGGTTTGCTGGCCATCTATGGCTTTCCTTGGCTTCTAGAAGCGTCATCCCAATTCCGACCTTCATGTTCACACAGCATACTCCATGTGTCTGTGTCTGTGTCCAAATTTCCCCTTTTTATAAGGTCACTAGTTATATTGGATTAGGACTTCGGCTTAACTAATTACATCTGTAATGATCCAAAGAAGATCACATTCCAAGGTACTGGGAGATAGGACTTCAAGTGTCAATTTAGGGGACAGACTTCTACTCCACAGTTGTGGGGACAGACTCAGGGTATTATGGGACCACATAGCAGATGGTTGTGGAAGATGAGTGAAGAGAAGGCAACATATTTGGTCTTAAAGGATGAGTAACAGACAGTCAAGTGAAGAGATGAGTGGGCAGTGGAGGAGGAAGACAGGGTAAGAGGGGAAAGTTAGAGACAGCCCTGGTGACTCTGAGCAGAAGTTCAGGTGCAAGGAAGTGTCTCAGTTGCCCTTTTGGAAATGCTGGATTAATATTGTGCCTATGGGAGAAGCTGGGGAAGGAAGTCTGGGTTAGAAAGAGGGAATGAAAGTTATCTGCACATCCCCCAAGAGAGGATGAGCTTCAGCAGAGGTGTGTATGGAAGGTAAGGGGTATTCAGAACAGACTCCCAGAGAATAGCCAGGTACCTGGGACAGGCAGTGGGAGAGGAACCCTTGTCAGAGGAAGGGGAGAACAGATGTAAGGGATCACAGAGCTTCAAAGGATAACCCGTATTCTCAAAGGCCTCAGAAAGTTCTAGTAAGGAAAGGACTGCAACTAGTCCATTCAGTTTTTTACCTAGGAAGTCCCTGGTCACCTCGGAGATATGAGTTTGGTAGTGGGCTGTGGACAGAAGCAGAGTACAAAGAGTTGGGGATGAATGGATGTATAGACAGCAAGATGTTTGCAAGAGAAGGGGAGAAGGGATGTTGAGAAGTAACTAGAGGAAGATATGGCCCACGAGACTCAGGTACTGACAATGAGAACGTTTGAAATATTTTGAGAATTGCCAACATGTGACCCAAAGACAGGAAGTGAGCAAAAGCTGTTGGAAAAATGGTGCCCACAGACTTGCTGGCTGCCAGGTTGTCACAGATCTTTCATTTGTAAAGATGTGATTATCTGTGAAGTGCCCTAAAGTGAAGCCCAATAAAATGAAGTCTGCCTCCTGCATATGTAGAGGCTTCAAGGGAGATGGAAGAGATTTGACAAAAATGAAACAGAGGGGATAACTATCAAAGTCTGTCAGTGGTCATCAAGGCAGAGAAGAAATAGCACAGAAAGAGGGCCATGTCTCTGAGACTGAAGGTGAAGATGGCTATGCAGATGGAGGTGTTCATAGGAGGGAGGTGGGAGTTTAAGAGACAATGAACCTGATGATCTTGAAGTTGCAGTCAAGTTTGAGCCACTCAAGGTTGAGCAGGAACCTTGATGAGAGAGTTGGAAGCTCAGAGTGGTCACCTGGGGCACGGAGGTGGGAGGTGTCTAAGGGACAGGTAAAAGTGACTGAGGGCCCAGGGGAGGTGGGGGACCATGGACTTGGGCTGGCCCCACCTACCCAGGAATGCCCATTTCCCCCAGTGCTCAGTCTCCAGACTAGAACAAAGGCCAAGGTTGCGAGGGATTCTGTGTGCCCAGGTTGGGATTTTGCCTGGTGTGAGCTGAGGGGCATGGAGGGATCTGACCTAGGAAGGAAGGTGAAGGAGGAAGGGGCAGGATGAGCCAGGTGAATGGAGAGAAGATGGAGGTGTGAGCAGAATAAGGACACAGGAGAGTGATGGGATCAAGGAGGAGAGGCACTTTCCCTGCTTATGATTTTACTGAGTGGGGTGCAAACGAACAGCAGCCCTTCACACTGAGTCCATGTGCCTCCTCTCGCAAATTGCTCACACAGAAGCATGGGAGCTGGATCAAAGGGGAAAATATATGCGGCATCTCAGCTGACTCAGTGTTTTTTAGACTGGGTCTCACAATGCCCCCAAAAGAGGTCCTTTTCATTCTAGGGGACTGGAATGCTAAAGTAGGAAGTCAAGAAACACCTGGAGTAACAGGCAAATTTGGCCTTGGAATGCGGAATGAAGCAGGGCAAAGACTATAGAGTTTTGCCAAGAAAATGCACTCGTCATAGCAAACACCCTCTTCCAACAACACAAGAGAAGACTCTACACAAGGACATCACCAGATGGTCAACACCGAAATCAGATTGATTATATTCTATGCAGCCAAAGATGGAGAAGCTCTATACTGTCAACAAAAACAAGACCAGGAGCTGACTGTGGCTCAGATCATGAACTCCTTATTACCAAATTTAGACTCAAATTGAAGAAAGTAGGGAAAACCACTAGACCATTCAGGTATGACCTAAATCAAATCCCTTATGATTATACAGTGGAAGTGAGAAGTAGATTTAAGGGCCTAGACCTGATAGACAGAGAGCCTGATGAACTATGGATGGAGGTTCGTGACATTGTACGGGAGATAGGGATCAAGACCATCCCCATGGAAAAGAAATGCAAAAAAGCAAAATGGCTGTCTGGGGAGGCCTTACAAACAGCTGTGAANGTCAACAAAAACAAGACCAGGAGCTGACTGTGGCTCAGATCATGAACTCCTTATTACCAAATTCAGAAAATACATAGGTGGTGAATATTTATACTAAATGATATTACTAGCTATGTAAACAGTGCTGTGATGAACATTGGGGTACACGTGTCTCTTTCAATTCTGATTTCACAGTGTGTATGCCTAGCAGTGGGGTTGCTGGGTCATATGCCAGTTCTATTTCCAGTTTGTTAAGGAATCTCCACACTGTTCTCCATAGTAGCTGTAGTAGTTTGTATTCCCACCAACATTGTAAGAGGGTTCCCTTTTCCCTGCACCCTCTCCAGCATTTATTGTTTGTAGACTTTTTGATAGCAGCCATTCTGACCAGCAAGAGATGGTGCCTCACTGTGGTTTTGATTTGCATGTCTCTGATAACGAGTGATGTTGAGCATATTTTCTTGTGTTTGCTAGCCATCTGTATATCTTCTTTGGAGAAATGTTTGTTTAATTCTTTGGCCCATTTTCTGATTGGGTCATTTATTTTTCTGGTATTGAGCCACATGCACTGCTTATATATTTTTGAGATTAATTATTTGTCAGCTGCTTCATTTGCTATTATTTTCTCCCATTTTTAAGGCNTAGCCATCTGTATATCTTCTTTGGAGAAATGTTTGTTTAATTCTTTGGCCCATTTTCTGATTGGGTCATTTATTTTTCTGGTATTGAGCCACATGCACTGCTTATATATTTTTGAGATTAATTATTTGTCAGCTGCTTCATTTGCTATTATTTTCTCCCATTTTTAAGGCTGTCTTTTCACCTTGCTTATAGTTTCCTTCATTGTGCAAAACCTTTTAAGTTTAATTAGGTCCCATTTCTTTATTTTTGCTTTTATTTCCAACTCTGGGAGATGGGTCATAGAGGACACTTCTGTGATTTATGGCAGAGAGTGTTCTTCCTATGTTTTCCTCTAGGAGTTTTATAGTTTATGGTCTTACATTTAGATCTTTAATCCATTTTGAGTTTATTTTTGTGTGTGGTGTTAGAAAGTGTTCTAGTTTCATTCTTTTACAAGTGGTTGACCAGTATTCCTAGCACCACTTGTTAAAGAGATTATCTTTTCTCCACTGTATATTCTTGCCTCCTTTGTTGAAGATAAGATGGCCCTAGGTGCATGGATTTATTCCTGGGCTTTCTATTTTGTTCCATTGATCTATGTTTCTGTCTTTGTGCTGGTATCATACTCTCTTGATGACTGTAGCTTTGTCATATATCTGAAGTTAGGCAGGTTAATTCCTCCAGTTCCATTCTTCTTTCTCAAGATTGCTTTGGCTATCCAAGGTTGTTTGTATTTCCACACAAATTGTGAAATTATTTGTTCCAGTTCTCTGAAAAATATCAGTAGCTTGACAGGGATTGCATTGAATCTATAGATTGCTCTGGGTAGTATACTCATTTTCACTATATTGGTTTTTCTGATCCATGAACATGGTATATTTCTCCATCTATTTGTGTTATTTCTTGATTTCTTTCATCAGTGTTTTGTAGTTTTCTATATATAAGTCTTGTGTTTCTTTAGGTAGATTTATTCCTAAATATTTTATTATTTTCATTGCAATGGTGAATGAAACTGTTTCCTTAATTTATCTTTCTGTTTCTCATTGTTAATGTATGGGAATGTAAGGGATTTCTGTGTGTTACTTTTATATCCTGCAACTCAACTATATTCATTAATTAGCTCTAGTAATTTTCTGGTGGTGTCTTTAGGGTTTTCAATGTAGAGGATCATGCCATCTGCAAACAGTGAGAATTTCACTTCTTCTTTTTGAATCTGGATTCCTTTTATTCCTTTTTCTTCTCTATTTGCTGTTGCTAAAACTTTCAAAACTAGGTTGAATAGTAGTTGTCAGAGTGGGCATCCTTGTCTTGTTCTTGACTTTAGGTGAAATGCTTTCAATTTTTCCCCATTGAGGATAATGTTTGCTGTGGATTTATCATATATGACTTCTATTATGTTGAGGTGTGTTCCTTTTATGCCTGCTTTCTGGAGGGTTTTTGAATGTTGAATTTGTCAAAGGCTTTCTCTACATCTATTGAGATAATCATATGGTTTTTATCTTTCAATTTGTTAATATGGAGTATCACATTGATTGATTGTGAATATTGAAGAATCCTTGCTTCCCTGGGGTAAAGCCCACTTGGTCACGATGTATGATCTTTTTAATATGCTATTGGATTCTGTTTGCTATAATTTAGTTGAGGATTTTTGCATCTATGTTCATCAGTGATATTCGCCTGTAGTTTTCTTTTCTGTGGCATCTTTGTCTGGTTTTGGTATTAGGGTGATGGTGGCCTCATAGAATGAGTTT
>SJYV01027424.1:0-174940 GCA_006410875.1 Neotragus pygmaeus
AGGAATGATGCTAAAGCTGAAACTCCAGTACTTTGGCCACCTCAAGAGAAGAGTTGACTCACTGGAAAAAACTCTGATGCTGGGAGGGATTGAGCGCAGGAGGAGATGGGAATGACCGAGGATGAGATGGCTGGATGACATCACAGACTGGATGGACGCGAGTCTGAGTGGACTCCGGGAGATGGTAATGGACAGGGAGGCCTGGTGTGCTGCAATTCATGGGGTCTCAAAGAGTCGAACACGACTGAGCGACTGACCTGAACTGAATGGTCTAGTGGTTTTCCCTCCTTTCTTCAATTTAAGTCTGAATTTGGTAATAAGGAGTTCACGATCTGAGCCACAGTCAGCTCCTGGTCTTGTTTTTGTTGACTGTGTAGAGCTTCTTCATCATTGGCTACAAATCTCATTTCAGTGTTGAGCATCTGGTGATGTCCATGTGTAGAGTCTTCTCTTGTGGTGTTGGAAGAGGGTATTTGCTATGACCAATGTATTTTCTTGGCAAAACACTATTAGTCTTTGCCTTGCTTCATTCAGTATTCTAAGCCCAAATTTGCATGTTACTCCAGGAGAGCATAGTTTATAGAAAACTTTCACTAAATTTTAGGTATTTCTCTTTTGAAAAATTATATATTCAATTAGTCTGAAGTAGTGATTTTTCCTACTTACTTATTGAGCTTTTACCACTCATACTTAGTATCTGATTTTACCTTCATTAGACACATTTTTGAATCAGTTAAAACAGTGTTTCAGGGACCTATACCTTGAACCCCAAATTGAGACACAGGACTGTTTTTCGGGTTTGATCGTGTCTGATCGTGTCATAGAAAATTTTATCCCAAGCCAACATTACTGCTCACAGAATATAAGGCCATGTTTTTTTTTCCCTTTCTTTTGAGTGTGAGAAAACTTTACAGTGTAACTATTTTATGTCTTCCTTTCTTTTTTTACCTTTAAAATGGGATGGGAAAGAATTGGTTTATTCTGTTTAATGGTATTTACTAAACACACACCCACAAGCATAGGTGTACAGGTACACACACATATATAGGTATAAATACATATGTGCTGTGCTGTGCTAAGTTGCTTCAGTCATGTCTAACTCTTTGCAATGCTATGGACTATAGCCCAATGGCTCCTCTGTCTATGGGATTATCCAGACAAGAATACTGGAGTTGACTGCCATGTCCTTCTCCAGGGGATCTTCCGAACCCAGAGATGGAACTTGGTCTCATTATGTCTCATGCATTGGCAGACAAATTCTTTACTTCTAGCACCACCTAGGAAGCCCATAAACACACATATGTGCCATTAATTTGCATTAATTATGTTCTAGAAAGTCTGGCTTGTTTTCCAAAGGGCTGCCTAAAGCGTTTGTAGACAGTGACATCCAATGTTCTTTGTTATGAATCCATACCCAAGGAGTAATTATTAAATCTGAGGTTGCTCTTCTTCTTATGAAGGAGAATCTCTTTTTCTATCTCTTCTTTTTTCTTTTTAATGTCAGATGACTGAGAAGGAATCACAAGGTGGCATCGATTGAGGTCATTTTTGGCTAATGTGTCTTCTTCAAACAGCACTTTATGGTTCAAACCAAAGAAACTTAGAGAGCCCTTCATATTTGATTATACATTCAGAAAAAATTTCCAGCTATATTTTTACATTGATAATCTGCTAAGGTACATAAGGAGATCCCAAGAGCCATGCTCTAGGGAAAAATAGATGGGTTTAAAATTTTCCTACTAGGAGTAGGGGTCCTGTTCCTTGAAAGTTGGTACAAAACATTACATCTTACATAGAAAACAAGCTTATGGTTAACAAAGGGGAAGAAAGGGGAGGAACAAATTTGGAGTTTGGGATTAATAGGTATACACTACTACATATAAAATAGATAACCAACAAGAACCTACTGTATAGCACAAGGAATATTTGTGCATTGAATATATTCGGTACCTTGTATAATCTATAATGGAAAAGAATTTGACAAATTCTGTGTGTGTGTGTGTGTGTGTGTGTATAACTAAATCACTTTGTTGTACACCTGAAACTAACACAACATTGTAACTCAGTTATAATTCAATTTAAAAAAAGTAAAAAAGAAATATTGAAAAACACTTCAAATCATGTGTGCCTAGACCTTGTTTTATTGTTTGTTTATTAATATTATTGTTTACTGTAAAATATAATAGGCATTTTAAAAAAGTCCATTAAGTCTTAAAGTGTACTTTCAGGTTTAACTGCATACAGGGCCACCTCATAGAGGCACCATTTCTTGGAGATGGGGCCTAGGAGTGTGCATTTTAAGAGGGTCTTTGACTCCAAAGTGTTTTTATCCACACTAAAATTTGAGTGGTTTTGCTCTGTATGATAGAGGATATGTGTAGTTGAAAGGAATAAAAAGAATAGTGGGAGAAAATGAGAGCAGAAATACACTAGGTAATTAAAACAGGGAGATGGAAATTAGAAAAAAAGCTATTGAAGATGAGCAGGACCTGAGGGGGATTCCCACGGACAGGCCCTGGTGTCCCTGACTCTTATAAGAAAGCTTTCACCCTCCCTGAGTTCCAAAGGTCAAATTTAGAGAAGTGAGAAAATGCAGAAGCAAAGGAAAATGGTCAAGCAAGAAAAAAGAATAAGTGTTTAGCCATAAAACAAAGTCAAGGATCTTTAGTTTTTCCTCAAGGGCTATACATAATATCTTGAATCATATTCTTGAGTTTTGCAGAAATTGAAACCCTTACCATGTGCATGCTGACCACCAACATGTAGACTCCAGACCAGCTGGAATTAGAAAGTTGATGGTTGAGATTCCCTGAACACCCACCCTGGGATCTCAATATCAACCAATCAGAGAATTGTGCATGAGCTGATCACTTCCTTAAAGCCCCTTGCTTCACACCACCTTTGAAAATGCTTTCCAGAAACCTTTTGGTGAGTTTGGGTCTGTTGAGCATGAGCTCCCCATTCTTCTTGCTGGGCCCTGCAATAAATGTTGCACTTTCCTTTACCACAACCCAGTGTTAGTAGATTTGCTATGCACTGTCTGTTGGGTGAGTGAACCCTAGTTTGACTTGGTAACACTAGTAGAGACTGCTTTTAATGAAATGTTTATTGTGCTGCATTAGTTTGGGTTTCCCAGTGAAACAAAAGCAATAGGATGTCTACCTACCTACTTATCTATCTAATCATCTAATGAGAAAGAAAGAGAGAGATTTATTATAAGAAATTGGCTCATGTGATTTTGTAGGATGAGAAGTCCAAGTCGGAGATGTAAGAGAGCTTTTGTTGTTTTCAGTCACTAAGTTGAGTCCAATGTTTTGTGATCCCGTGGACTGCAGTATGCCAATCTTCCCTGTCCTTCACTATCTCCTGGAGTTTGCTCAAACTCATGTCCACTAGTTCAGTGATGCCATCCAACCATCTTATTCTCTGTTGTCCCCTTCTCTTCCTGCCCTCAACCTTTCTCAGGATCAGGGTCTTTTCCAATAAATTGGCTCTTCAAATCAGGTGGCCAAAGTACCGAAGCTTTAGCTTCAGCATTAGTCCTTCTAATGAATATTCAGGACTGATTTCCTTTAGGATTGACTGGTTTGATCCCCTCTTGTCCAAGGGACCCGCAAAAGAGTCTTCTCTAGCACCACAGTTAGAAAGCATCAATTCTTTGGCGCTTAGCCTTCTTTATGGTGCAACTCTCACATCCGTACATGAGTACTGAGAAAACTATAACTTTGATTATTCAGCCCTTTGTTGACAAAGTATTGTCTTTGCTTTTTAATATACTGTGTAGGTTTGTCACAGCTTCTCTTCCAAGGAGCAAGTGTCTTTTAATTTCATGGCTGCAATCACTGTCTTCAGTGATTTTGAAACCCAAGAAAATAAAATATACCACTGTTTCCAGCTGATGACCATTCAAATCTGAGGGCCTGAGAACCAGAGGAGCCAACGGTGTTAGTTGGAGTCTGAGGAGTTCTGATTCTAAAGTCAGAAGACGACCAATTTCTCAGGTTGAAGAAAGTCAGGCAGGGAGAGAAATCTTTTTTTCTCAGCTTACTGAAGTAAGGCTTTTAATAGACTGGAGGAGGCCCATCTTCATCTGGGGGAAAAAAATGCTTTATTGAGCTTACGTATTCAAATGTTAATCTCACCCACAAACACCCTCATAGACAATGTTTAACCAACACCTGGGGAATTTTAGGCTGACACATTAAATTAGCATCACAGGTGTGATGATGCCTCTTGCTCTCATGCATTTCTTCAACTTTCAGTGGAATGCTGAGATGCCACAATTTTATGTGCTTGTTGTGCTAGAAGTTCTTTTGAAGTCAGGGAGCTCTGCTTTGTCCAGGTGAGAGTAATTCTAAACTTCTCTTTCTGCAGTAGGTGGTCAATTGGCCATTGGGTTATATGCTCTGTATGAACTCTGAATAAATGATTTGATGTGTTCAACTACTATTACCTATTGTGCTAAGTTGCTTCAGTCATGTCTGGCTCTTTGTAACCCTATGGACTGTAGCCTGATGGGCTCCCCTGTCCGTGGGATTTTCCAGGCAAGAATATTGGAGTGGGTTGCCATTCCCTCCTCCAGGGGATCTTCCTGACCCAGGGATTGAACCTGGGTCTTAGGCATTGCAGGTAGATCCTTTACCACTGAGCCATCTGGGAAACCCATATTAGCTGTTCAGTATGCCTAAATACACAAATATTATTTTTGTTTCTGTTCTCAGAGAATTTATACTCTGGTAGGATAGGAAAACTCTTAGTAAAAGATCCTATGGCCAGAATTAGAGGTAAAAAGAAAATAAATGCTAATCACAGTTTTCAGAAAGGATGAGTGGCCAAATACATGAAGAAGGAAGATTATTGATAACAAAGACATAAATATTCATAAAAGGATTATGTCATGTACTGGATGATATTAGACAACCATTTTTTGCTACTCCAGAACTTCTGCTATGCTTTCATACAAAAGATACACAAAATGACATATGTTCCTGAAGATCACAGCAACATGTTTGACAACACTGTCAGATGGTCAGTTTGTGATTCACATACTTGACCTTCCCTTTCTCATTCCCATTTTCTCATAACAGACCCCTCCCTCACTTACATTGGTCCAGTGCCCCAGTTTTTTCTGTCTTTACTTTTATTCTAAGTTCTTTTAATGCAGTGTTTAATAGATTAAACTTTACTGCAAATGAACTTCACTGCATTCACTCCCATTGGAAATCATTTAGCTGGCCACAGATGACCAAGTTGGGGTGGGAGAGTCTAGGAGTAATAACATAGAGAGTTTGGGAGTTACATGTCCTTGTCTCCTTTCTTCTCCCTTTAACCCTAGCCTGAGACTTTCCAAAGAGAATGTTGATCTTTCCTTGACTGACGTCAAGAGAAAATTGCACCAGATAGGGTTAAACCGGCAAGGAAGACTGTATTTAAGACTATTGAAATAGGAGTGAAGACCATTGCATTAGGGAGAAAGACTGAACTTAACCCTGAGTACAAGGCCAGTTTGGTGAGAGAGTTACTGAATGGAAGCTACTAAGAGCAACTTTGTTTAATATAGAAGGAAAGATGAGAGGAACTTGATTGGATATTAAAGGCTGAAAGAATTCTTGCTGAACAGGCTCAGTAGGATTACTGCTAAAACTAGTTTCAGTAGGATTCTTTGCTCAACATAGGCTCAGTTGATACAAGTCAAGTCCTAGCTGAAAAGAGCTCCGAAAGAAGCCTGACTAAAGTTTAAGAATAGATGAAGTCCTTTTTATAATTGAAAACAGAGAAGTTCTTGTCAACAACCTGAGTTATTGAGTACAGCTGAAAGGTGTGAGACAAAATGAATGGTATAATTTCCAGACTTCATCTGGCCAAACCTTTAGGTGTTTGAAGTTCTCTTCTTCCTTCTCTTCAGTAGCAATTGCCACAATAACTATCACTTCCATATAGTCCTATGAGCTAGTACATTTCACCTTCACAACATTTCCGTGGGTCCCTCTACCATCTCTTAGTCATATATGAGATAAATGGAGCCTAGTGAGGTGGAGTCTATTAGCCAACATCACACAGCTGAGGGGTGGAATTCAGATACCAGAGACCATGCTCTTTAATTCTAAAATATCCTGCCTTATTGTGAGGGTCCTACTTGACCAAGGCAGAGTCCCAATGCCCCATCTCTCCCAGATCCCTTCTCTCTGTTGTGGAGAGGAGTCCTTGATTTTAGTCTATTCTCCCATCTGTGTCTGGGTCTCCACAACATTCTTCTCTGCAACATGGCAACCACCAAGGCTGCTAGGAAAGCCCTCCACAGCCAATGGACCAATCTTTACGTTCTAGTAAATCCCACAGAAAAACATGATGTGGTACAGAAAGCATCTTCTTGAAATGGGAAAGCAAGAAGACAACATAATTGCATTCCTGACTTTTGAACTATTACCTATAAATGCGTGTGCCAAGGTCTTTGAATTCCACATTGAATAAAACAACAGGAAAGTAGGTGAACATTGAGGGCGATTAATGATACTGAAGAACTAATAACTTAAAAAGAGAAAAAGTGTTATTTAAATTTTAATTGTCAAAGAAAGTAATACCAAATTCCAAATTGGTTACTATGTATGCTGTATATACAAAGAATCAATATCTTTATTTAAGGAGGAAAGACTTTGGTGTGGTCTTTGTAAATAACTAAATGGCAGGATTTCATGTGCACTCAGATAATTGCCCTGGGAAGTGTGAAAAGCTTTTTAAAGAATGATCTGTAAAATACTTTTATTTGCCCCCTGACTTGCTAAAAATGACAAAAATAGTTTAGATAAGTGAAGGAACAAAACCATGTATGCTCAGATTAAGCTTTATATGAGCCTCAGAGAAATAAGATTCGGTCTCATTTTTGTCATTTTGAAAGTGTGCCTCTCTCCTTTTCTTCCTCTCTTCTTTCATTTCTAAAGAATAGTCAAGAAATGGCTTAAATTTGCTCACCTGAAAGCTTGGTTAGAACCTGGAGATGAACAATTTTGCTGAAATCACTATTTGCAGAAATATTCAACTCCATAGCTGGGTGAAGATACTCTTGTCATGATGGAAAGCAGATGTGACACAGCAGCAAGGTAAGGGTTGCCATGGTCATAGCTAAAACCTTCAGACAGTACAGAT
Source organism: Neotragus pygmaeus (assembly GCA_006410875.1). Classification (NCBI taxonomy): domain Eukaryota; kingdom Metazoa; phylum Chordata; class Mammalia; order Artiodactyla; family Bovidae; genus Neotragus; species Neotragus pygmaeus. The sequence continues at coordinate 7,144 of SJYV01027424.1, forward strand.
GCTTCAGGAGAGTTGGCTTGCCACTATAGGTGTAGCTCCTGATCCTTTCGTAGCCACAATGGATGACATTCCCCAGGGAAGTTCAAGTGCTCACCACTGTGAGGGGCTTTCACTCCTTTGTGGATTCCAGTTTGATTTGGCAAAATAATCCTGTAGCACTTGATTTTAACCTTGTGTTTTAAAATCAAAGCAACTGACATGGGTTGAGAACACTTCTGGTGTTTGGGGATTTTGAATACATTAGTTACTCTTACTTGTTCTGTTACTGAATCAAACTTGGGTCCAATTACCTGTGCAGTAGAGCCAGTTTACTGATACTTGCCTGAGGTAAAGGATCGTGCAGTGTTTACTGCAGGTACCAAACAAGGAGTTCAGACAGCTAGTACTTAAAAGGTCTGAACTCCCTGAAAGCTTTTAGGGAAAAGTTTTTAAAGACAGGTGAGGAAGGGGAGTTGTGGGCTGTGTGATCAGCATGTGGACATTGTTCTCATTGGTTGGTGGTGAGGAAATTGGGAGTCAACATCATTATCACTCTGGTTCCAACTAGTCTGGGGTCTGCATGATTGCAGACAGCATTCAGTTAACGTCTTCATCTGATGGGGGTTGAGTATTTGCAAAACAGCTCAAAGGACATGGCTCAGAATGATACCTATAACCCTTGAGAAGGAACTAATCGTTTTTGACTTTGTTTAAGACAAAACTGTTATTATTTTGTCTTGTTTGATTATTTTCCTTTGTTTCTGCATTTTCTACCTTCTCTGATTAATTATTTTTGACTAATTTTAGACAAAAGGCAGGGAGAAGTCTGTTATGGGAAGGTTCCACAAGGTCCTGCTCAGTTATAGTTTTAGCAGAGGGAAAGCTTTGTTGTTCAGTCACTTAGGCGTTTCCAACACTACTTTGTTATCCCATGGACTGCATCCTGTCAGGTTTCCCTATCATTCACTATCTCCCAAAGTTTGCTCAAACTCACGTCCACTGAGTCAATGATGCCATGCAAACATCTCATCCTCTGTCATCCCCTTCTCCTTCTCTTCTCAATCTTTCCTTGTATCAGTGTCTTTTCCAATGAATTGGCTCTTCAAATCAGGTGGCCAAAGTAATGGGGCTTCAGCTTCAGCTTCAGCATCAGTCCTTCCAGTGAATATTCAGGGTGGATTTCCTTTAAGATTGATTGGTTTGATCTCCTTGCTGTCCAAGGGACTCCCCAGAGTCTTCTCCAGCACCACAGTTAGAAGGCATAAATTCCTCAGTGCTCAGCCTTCTTTATGGCCTAACTTTCACATCTGTACATGACTACTGGAAAAAAGATAGCTTTGACTATACAGACCTTTGTTGGCAAAGTGATATCTCTGCTTTTTAATATGCAGTCTAGGTTTGTCATGGATTTTCTTCCAAGGAACAAGCATCATTTAATTTCATGCCTGCAATCACTGTCCATAGTGATTTTGGAGTCCAAGAAAATAAAGCCTGTCCTTATTTCCATTTTTTCCCCATCTGTTTGCCATGAAGTGATGCTATGTGGTGTTTAATCGGGTGCTGGGGTCAGATCACCAGGGTTTCAATGTGGGTTGAAGTATTTTTTAACATGTCTGATTCTATTCTACTTTTCTGTGCCTCATTTTCACTTCCACAGAATGGAGGGTGACAGCATTCCCTCTCTCATGGAAGCTTTTGATGAGGATTAAGTGAGGTAGCAGGAAACATTTCAAACTCTTCTTGACACATACATGCTCAGTGAAAGTTGGTTAATGTTTTATAAAATGAACAATGAGTTGAGCTATTCACATTCAAATAAAGAGTTTATTTTCTAAAAATGTTTAATTCCTAAGTCTTTGTGATTTAAAAATATATGGAACCCAGCAGAGAGTTTGTGTGTTATGTGTACGTGTGTTGGATGTTGGGAGAGTGTAGACAATGCAAATCCAGGCATTGCTGATTAGCTCTGTGGTATTGAGAACAGGAAAAAACTAGGGTCACAGCTAAGGAATACTAGTTTCCCTATAATGTATTTTATTTTTAAAATTCTAGTTCTAGGGTTAGAGATTTTCTTTAATATTTCTTTCCACTGCAAGTGGGGCATGGAATGAGGTTGTCCTTTGAGAAGGCACAATTTTGGTACATATTTATGCCCCTAAATTTTATCTAAGAAGAGTTTAATTCTTTGACCCATTTCCCTACTAATACAACACAGAGAGAAGAACATGAGCAGGGTCAGCACAATATAGCTTATTAAGGATTTCAGTTGTTGATCCATGAAAGTGGAGGACACTAAGAGCATCTTCTGAAGTTTGTGGTAAGACTTTGGAATAAGGATTGAGGTTCTCACTAGCAATCTTTCTCCCTTTCTCAAGAGAGATTATATCTACCAAGCAAGGGCTGGTTTCTTATCCTGCAAATTGTGTGTCAACTAAGCAGATCTGACTTGACTGTAGCCATCAGTAGGCTTAAAAGTGATACACTCAATGCTTTCTATTTAACTAGGAATAAACAGGAGGGAACTAGGAGCAAATTGAGTTATTTTTCTTGCAGAGTAGAAAGCACTGTTGTTGTTAGTCAATGTACTGTTCTTGTCATGTAATTTGCCTGTTTCTCAGGGGGCCCTTTCTTCTACTGCTGTCTCACATTAGGAGTAGAGCCGTATAGTGTTGTTTGAAATTAGGTTCTTACACATTATTATTACTGTGCGATTCTTGACCCTAATGAAGCACAACCTCAAACCTTATCTACAAGATACAGACATATTATAGCCAAAGTAATGCATACATTTGCATAAGGTAATACAATATTTGGCAATTTTAAATCTTAATTTTCAATGGCTACCATACATTTCTTAATATCCTAAAAGCCATAATGTCAAAATATCAGTGGAGATGAAAATGTTAGTGATAAAATACATAGAAATGTAGTATTCTTAGATCTTATTCTTAGTTTTATACGTGCTTCTTTTGAATTTCACCCATACCTCATACATTATTTTATTCCTCTGGCCTGGTTTCATGGCCCTCTAATTTATTCCACTCTTCTTCTAATTCCAAGAAGACAGCACCTATTCATTTCATTGATTTTGACCATCACATCCTCTTTTTGACTATTCTTGGGGATCTGGTTCTGCTCTTAGACATGAAATGCTTCAAGAAGATAGCATTGCTTACCCTTTAATTTGAGATTTTTTTGTTTTTCAAACAGTTCTCTCTTCATGGGGCAGGGATAAGGGGGTGAGATGAGGAAGGTACCACCTGTATTATATTTTAGCTCCAAAGTGAGGTTGCCTTTTTATTGAGTTGTTAGAACCTAAAGCTGAAACTCCAGTACTTGGGCCACCTCATGCGAAGAGTTGACTCATTGGAAAAGACTCTGATCCTGGGAGGGATTGGGTGCAGGAGGAGAAGGGAACGACAGAGGATGAGATGGCTGGATGACATCACTGACTCGATGGACGTGAGTCTGAGTGAACTCCAGGAGTTGGTGATGGACAGGGAGTCCTGGGGTGCTGTGATCCATGGGGTCACAAAGAGTTGGACATGACTGAGCGACTGAACTGAACTGAAGAACATATATGTTAGTCCTTTACTAGATACATGTTTTTCAAATATTTTCTCTAAATTTATGACTTGCCCTTTTATTTTTCTTCACAATATAGTATAAAGAATAAACATTTTAAACTTTAAGTGTAACTTATTGATTGTTTTCTTTGATGTCTTTTTGTACACTATTTAAAACACCACTGTCTAACTTAAGGTTACCAAGATTCTTATGCTATGCTGTCTTTTAGAAATGTGATATTTTAAGCTTCTATATTTCAGCTTATGGTTAGTGTTTTTAAATAATGTCAGAGAATGTCAGGCTTTTGTTTTTCAAAATAAGGTTGTCTCATTGTTCTAGCCCAATTTGTTGAAAGGACTATCATTTCCCCATTGAGTTGCCTTGACATCTCTGTTGAATTCCTTGACAAGGTGCCTGTGTATCTATTTCTGGACCCACTGTTAGTTTGCATTGAGTTACATGTCTATTTTAATGTCAACATCACACTTTCTTGATTACAGTCTTGTAATATGTTTTAAAATTAGATAGTATAAGTCTTCCAATTTTGTTCATTACTTTTAAAGATCACTTTGGTTTCTTTAGGTCTTATTGAAAGGTTGTGGCTATGAGCTGTGAGCTATGTTGGGATTTGTGAACTCTAGAGGAGAGGATTTCAATCCAGGGCTAGAGACGAGGCTTGATCACTTGAAACTTTTGTGTAATAAAGTTTTATTAAAGCATAAAAGGGATAGATGAAGCTTCTGACATAGACAACAGAATGGGGCAGAAAGAGTGCCCTTTTTGCCAGTTTTTAGCAAGGAGTTACATATCTGTTAGTAAATTGCTAATCAGATAAAGAATAACCTCAAAACTAAGAGTGTTGCACCAGGCCCCTCTCCCACAACATGAGTTTTGAGATAGCATTGGCACAGGGTGAATCATTCCTGGGCCATAAAACAATTGACATGAATCTTAAAGAAAGGCAGATTTTCAAGCAAATCCATAGTTTCATTAACATAGTTTAAGAGAACAAGTCCATGAGTAAGAACTACTGGTTTGTAGCTGCTACTGCTGCTAGGTCGCTTCAGTCGTGTCTGACTCTGTGCGACCCCATAGATGGCAGCCCACCCGGCTCTCCCGTCCCTGGGATTCTCCAGGCAAGAATAGTGGAGTGGGTTGCCATTTCTTTCTCCAACACATGAAAGTGAAAGTGAAGTCGTGTCCGACTCCTAGCGATCCCGTGGACTGCAGCCTACCAGGCTCCTCCATCCGTGGGACCTTCCTGGCAAGAGTACTGGTTTGTTGAGCCATTATCAATTCAAAGTTTGAGTCTTAGGCAGAACAGATTTGAAGAAAGGCAGATTCCAAGGCAAATACATAGTTCATTAACAAAGCTTAAGAAAAACATTTCCATAAAAAAAAACCACATGGGTTAGCTCAAGGTTTGAGAAAGTTAAGTTCAGGCAGAACTTGATGTCATGACAACACAGAATTTGAAAGAAAGCTCCTTTTAATTTTGTATAGAGAAGGAAAAAAAAAAAAAACCCACACACAAAATAACCTCTGCCACTTGCAGTTTATTTCCTCTGCTTGGGGACCCCTAGCCTTCCTACATGTTACTCTCTCGTTATCAGCTTTAGCATCATTCCTTCCAAAGAAATCCCAGGGCTATGCAGAGTACATCATGAGAAATGCTGGACTGGAAGAAACACAAGCTGGAATCAAGATTTCCAGGAGAAATATCAATAACCTCAGATATGCAGATGACACCATCCTTATGGCAGAAAGTGAAGAAGAACTAAAGAGCCTCTTGATGAAAGTGAAAGAGGAAAGCGAAAAAGTGGGTTTAAAGCTCAACATTCAGAAAACGAAGATCATGGCATCCAGTCCCATCACTTCATGGGAAATAGATGGGGAAACAGTGGAAACAGTGTCAGACTTTATATTTTGGGGCTCCAAAATCACTGCAGATGGTGACTGCAGCCATGAAATTAAAAGACGCTTACTCCTTGGAAGCAAAGTTATGACCAACCTAGATAGCATATTCAAAAGCAGAGACATTATTTTGCCGACTAAGGTCTGTCTAGTCAAGGCTATGGTTTTTCCTGTGGTCATGTATGGATGTGAGAGTTGGACTGCGAAGAAGGCTGAGCACCGAAGAATTGATGCTTTTGAACTGTGGTGTTGGAGAAGACTCTTGAGAGTCCCTTGGACTGCAAGGAGAACCAAGCAGTCCATTCAGGAGATCAGCCCTGAGATTTCTTTGTAAGGAATGATGCTAAAGCTGAAACTCCAGTACTTTGGCCACCTCATGTGAAGAGTTGACTCCTTGGAAAAGACTCTGATGCTGGGAGGGATTGGGGGCAGGAGGAGAAGGGGACGACAGAGGATGAGATGGCTGGATGACATCACTAGCTCAATGGATGCGAGTCTGAGTGAACTCCGAGAGTTGGTGATGGACAGGGAGGCTGGGCATGCTGTGATTCATGGGTTCGCAAAGAGTCGGACACGACTGAGCGACTGAACTGAACTGACTGAACATTAAGAAAGTAATGGTGTATGAAAATCCTTGAACTCTTGATCTTACTGTTGGCAAGTACAGAGCTGTGTGTCTGTTATTCAAAGGATACAAGTATTTGCAGAATTCAGAAATTCCAAAACTAAATGCTGCCAAGTAACCTTTGACTGTCTAGTTGTCCATTTCAGAGCATACGGTGTATGAGAATAAGATAAATACCTAATTAAGAAAAGTAATTCTGTCCATAGACAATCAAGCAATAATAATTATAGCTAATATCCTCTTGAGAAACCTATATGCAGGTCAGGAAGCAACAGTAGAAACTGGACATGGAACAACAGACTGGTTTCAAATAGGAAAGCAGTACGTCAAAGCTGTATATTGTCACCTTGATTATTTAACTTATATGCAGAGTACATCATGAGAAACGCTGGGCTGGAAGAAGCACAAGCTGGAATCANGCCAAAGTATTGGAGTTTCAGCTTTAGCATCAGTCCTTCCAATGAACACTCAGGACTGATCTCCTTTAGGATGGACTGATTGGATCTCCTCGCAGTCTAAGGGACTCTCAAGAGTCTTCTCCTGTACCACAGTTCAAAAATATCACTTCTTCATTGTTCAGCTTTCTTCACAGTCCAACTTTCACATCCATACTTGACCACTGGAAAAACCATAGCCTTGACTAGACGGACCTTTGTTGGCAAAGTGATGTCTCTGCTTTTCAATATGCTATCTAGGTTGGTCAAAACCTTTCTTCCAAGGAGTAAGTATCTTTTAATTTCATGGCTACAATCACCATCTGCAGTGATTTTGGAGCCCTCCAAAATAAAGTCTGACACTATTTCCACTGTTTCCCCATCTATTTCCCATGGAGTGATGAGACCAGATGCCATGATCTTTGTTTTCTGAATGTTGAGCTTTAAGCCAGCTTTTTCACTCTCCTCTTTCACTTTCATCAAGAATCTTTCTAGTTTCTCTACACTTTCTGCCATAAGAGTGGTGTCATCTGCATAACTGAGGTTATTGATATTTCTCCCAGAAATCTTGATTCAAGCTTGTGCTTCCTCCAGCCCAGTGTTTCTCACGATGTACTCTGCATATAAGTTAAATAAGGAGGGTGAGAGTATACAGCCTTGACATATTACTTTTCCTATTTTCCAGTTCTAAATGTTGCTTCCTGACCTACATATAGGTTTCTCAAGAGGCAAGTCAGGTGTCTGGTAGTTCCATCTCATGGAAAAGGTGATATTTACATTTAAATATTATTCATTGACCACACTAAGGAAATGGTAACCCGTTTCAGTGTTCTTGCCTGGAAAATCCCATGGACGGTGGAGCCTGGTAGGCTATGGTCCATGGGTTTGCAAAGAGTCGGACACCACTGAGTGACTGCTCAATGCTCAAAGTCCTTTGACTTTGTGGATCACAACAAACTAAATAATTCTTAAAGAGATAGGAGTCCAGACCACCATACCTGTCTCCTGAGGAATCTGTGTGCAGGTCTAGAAACAACAGAGACAGACATGAAACAATGGACTGGTTTAAAATTGTATATTGTGTAGCCCTGCTATACATTTAACTTATGTGCAGAGTACATCATGAAAAATGTCAAGCTGAATGAATCACAAGCTGGAATCAAGATTACCAGGAGAAGTATCAACAACTTCAGATATGCAGATGGTACCACTGTAATGCCAGAAAGTGAAAAGGAACTAAAGAGCCTACTGATGAGGGTCAGAGGGGAGAGTTAAAAAGTTGGCTTCTAATTGAACATGAAAAAAACCTAAAATCATTGCATCTTGTCCCATTACCTCATGGCAAATAGAGGAGAAAAAGTAGAAGCAGTGACAGATTTTATTTTCATGGGCTCCAAAATCACTACAGATGGTGACTGTAGCCATGAAATTAAAGGATACTTTATCCTTGGAAGGAAAGCTATGACAAACCTAGACAGCACATTATAAAACATCACTTTGCTGACAAAGGTCTGTATGCATTGTTAAAGCTATGGTTTTCCAGCAGTCACGTACAGAGAAGCTTGGACCATAAAGAAAGCTGAGTGCCAAAGAATTGATGCTTTTGGTGGTGCTGACTCTTTGAGTCCTTTGGACTGCAAAGAGATCAGACCAGTCAATCCTAAAGGAAATCAACTCCTAATGCTATTGGAAGGACTGCTGCTGAAGCTGAAGAGCCACCTGATGTGAAGAGCCGGTTTGTTGGAAAAGACACTGATGCTGGAGAAGATTGAAAGCAAAAAGATAAGAAGGCGACAGAGGGTGAAATGGTTACATAGCATCACTAACTCAATGGACATGAGGTTGAACAAACTGTGAGATATTGGAGGACAGAGGAGCCTGGCATGCTGCAATCCGTGGGGTCACAAAGAGTTGGACATGACTTAGCAACTGAACAGCGACTTGAACACAGTTAATTTGCTTTTTGAATGTCCTATCATAGTGGATTGAAAACATTTTATATCTCATCTTTAATGTTTATTTATTTATTTGGTTCTAACTAAGACATGGCTGGCAGGAAACATTCAGTCTATACTCTCTTGTCTTTACATCATTAAGATGCTTGAATTTCTTACAAATAGCCCTTAGGTAATATTCATTACACTTACAATTTCCAGTTTACCCTTTCCTACTCCTACCCCTATATTAATATAACAACTATTGTATACATTTCCCTCTACCATAAAATTTTACCTGTTCTTGTTTGCCTGATTTAAAACAATCTTCTTATGTCTTACATTCTGAGAGTAGAAGAAAAAAACAAATTAGACTTGAAGTTCACTCTGAGTTAATAACTTGGGGCAGGGAAAGGGTTTATAGCCTTTGCTGAAGGAAATGTTTGCCTCAACAGAAAGAATCAGATGACATTCTTCCTTGATAAGATATAAAGGGCATTATGGTGTTCTGATTTACATATCTTATATGAGTATGTAAATTATAATAGCTATATATAGGCTATTAAGAATAAAATATTCTAGTGTGCCTTATCATTTAATTCCTATGTATAATCATACTATGTTGCTCAATCAATATCACCTCTTATAAAATGACAATATTTTTTCCCTTCAGTGTCTCTGCTAATCATTTTAAAGTAACTCAAAAGACAAATTCATGTTTGAATTTACTAGGAAATATGTTCTCTCTGTGTGTATACTACCTATGTATTGTTTTATATTTCCATTCTTACCTCCAAAGAGGTATTCCCATTCTTACCTCCATCCTTACCTCCAAAAAGCAGAAAACTTTGAATCGATTTTATTGCCCAAATCTGACAATCCAATGAAATAAGCATGTGAAAACATATTGGTTTTTCTTTTAATGATTTTTTCTTCAACATTATCCTTATATGCATTTCCCCAAAGTTTTATGACTTTAAACAAATAATAAAAATGTGTAACAACTTATAACATGAGAAACATATTCTTGAGAAGAGAAGAGCAATAAAAAATGTATCAATTATAGATTTTGCCAAAGTTGGCTTCTTTCTTTATGAACAGAATCTTCAATTTGCATATGCTGGTGACTTAGGTCCTGAGCATTGAGATGATATGGCACACAAATAGTAACCTATAATGTGTGTGTCTCCGGCATTATAGGAAATAATTACTGTCTTTACCCTACCTTTTACTTTTGCATGCCTCACCTGGAGTTCATTTTACCTACTTCTGTACTTTTTTGGTCATTTCTACTTAGTTTGATTCTACTTAGATTCATTCTTACTTGGAAACTATAGAAATCACACCACTGATTCTATAATCTTAAATGTCAAAAGAAGTCCTTGAGACATTAATAAACATGGTTTTACTTGATCTCCATCCTAAATATATTTTTAATTGTTTGGGATAAAGCCAAGGCATCTGCCTTTTTAGCAACTTCCCCAGATTATTCTGTTACAGATGTTCCAAGGACCATATTTTGCAAAACACTACCTTAGAGTAATGTAGACATTAACTTGTTTCTTTGTACCTGCGAATTCTAAGGGAGTCCCTCACCAGATGCCTTCTTGCCTAGGGCTTGGTTAAACTAAAGCATTCCAGGGAGAGGTGAGTTAACTTCCCCAGGCTTCCTCAAGACTCTATTCAGTCAACCAGAAATTGAATATTCTAATGAGGAGAAGGAGCACAGGAGCATACTCCTCTTCTAGGTTGCAAACCTGAATCAGAGCAGTGGCCTCCTGAAAGAAGAGATATTCAAAGATCAATGCATCCTTCTCTCAGATGGTGAGAAATGGATGCCCTTCAAGACTGAAAATTCTGTCACTTAATTGGACAAAGGAACCAAAAGAAATGTTAAATGATGTGCTAAGTACAAAGATTATGAGAAATACAAAGGTTACTGCTAAAAGTTGAAAGTTTAAACACTAAACATAAGATACATTTTAAAAGTATAGGGAAGGTGTCACTTACAACTTTTCAAATTGTTCTGATAAAGATATGATGGCAAACTGAAATTGGGTCTTTGAAAACTTAGGACAAGTAGTTAATCTNAATACAAAGGTTACTGCTAAAAGTTGAAAGTTTAAACACTAAACATAAGATACATTTTAAAAGTATAGGGAAGGTGTCACTTACAACTTTTCAAATTGTTCTGATAAAGATATGATGGCAAACTGAAATTGGGTCTTTGAAAACTTAGGACAAGTAGTTAATCTCAGAGGGTCTATTTTTTTTTATATTTTTCACTTTAATACTATTTATTTTTTAAAACATTAGTAAATAAAATGTAGAATTAAAGAAAAATAAAAAATTACTCATAGTCTCATCATGCAAATATATATGCTGGTATCTTTTTATAAGGACTTCCTCAGGATCAGTTTTGTTATATATAAGAAACATTTTCTAGCTTGGCATATGAATGCTAATTTACATATTAATATTTCAAATATATTTCTGTAAGTACTTCACCATTCCAAAATTTTTATAAAAAATTTCAAATATGGCTATCTTTTAATTTTCCAAAAGTGTGTTATTAATCCATCCCTTGCATTTGGATACTGTAGATGTTTAAGTTTCAATATAGTAATAACAATAATGACAACGATGATGATAATAATGATAATTATAATAATATAACAAAATGTCAATTATTGATGAGTGTTAACTATTTGCCAAATACTATTCTTAGTGTCTCTGTATCTGTTACTTGATATAAACATTATTATATTACAGAATATATAGGGATTTGACTCTAAGCTTTGTTATATTAGAAGATACATCTAAAATAATCATAAGATTAAATTTTGGAGGATTTGCTCATGTGACAAAAAGGAAACCATTCTACATGAAAGAAATCTTCTGCCAAGTGATGATTTGTTATTTTAATATTTAAAATTAACATGTGAATTTGCAGGGGGGAAAGGAGACAATTATTCAGTTTACTATTTGAAAAGATAAAACATTTTAATAGCTACATTTTTAAGCAGATAGAAAATGTAGCCTTGATGCTTTTCTGTCACTTTTTCCATCACCACACTGATTTTATATGAAAGAGGTAACCAGTAGAATTGATCTCAAAGCTAACAAAGACAAAAAGAAAAATATAAATAAAATAGCTGATTTCCCCTTAACTTCTCATCTTTTTTTCTGAACTTGAAGGAGGATCAAAAAACACTAGGATGGCCTCATATAAAGAAGCCCCTCTTTGTCTAGTGGCAGCTATAGATGGGAGGTGGGTAAAAATGAGTCACCAAAAGCCTTCCCTAGCAGATTAGGGATCTTCAAAGATTTGGAAAAGACATGAAAGCATATATTTTACAGTGGCTAACAAGGACATGGCTTTTCTCTTTGCTAAAGCCTGCACTTTGTATCATTTATTTATTTGTTTTGGCCCTTTGGTGCACCTTAGCAAAACACTAAGTGGATTCTCTGTAAATATATGACATAGATTAATATTGGCATCACTGAACAGAAGAAACTTCTAAAATAAACCCTTTGTATTGTGGCTAATCTTAGTTATTTTGTGGATAAAAACCATTTCAGAACCATGAATTGCACTGTTATTAAAAGATCCCCTTTATAAGATCAAAGAAAGAAAGAAAATATTTCAATCTTATCCATCCTTCCTTCTACCGTAACTTAGAGATTTTAGGAACAGAATAATCTTTCTTCTTAACTAGGATAAACTATATTTGGAGTAGGTTAGAGTTATATACATTTTTACCTTTCTACTCATTTTTTTTAAAACCAGAAATTGCCTTTACATGGTGATTTCCACTTGCCCAAATAGTCCTAAAACCACTACTAAGAAAATACTTACAAATATAAAATTGCTACCTGGGGTTCAATCAATTATGAAAGAAAAGCTATCATTTCTCACACCCTTAAAAATGACATTTTCAACTGTCTCACACAGAGTATGTCCCAGGGGGTTCTTGGAGACGTAAAAGCAAAAATTATCCATTTTCATTTTTCAAAATTTTAGAAGTATGAGGCATATTTTCCTTAAGTTTCTTCACCAAAAATCACAAACAATAATCTATATCTTTGTGTTCATGAAATAATTCTCACACTTTTTCTTTCTGATCAGGAATATATTTATTTTTGATATAAGACCTTGGCATTCTTGTGCATTTTTTTAAAGGGTAAAAATTAAAAGAAAAAAAAAAGGACTGTACATAATTTACTAAAGTAATTGAATTCAGATTATATAGTGATAAAAAGTGGAGGGGGTGGTTTACAGGGAAGAATAGGAAATTGAATATAAACAAACTAGTTATCTTTTACCTCAGGACTTGACTAGAAGAAATTACACAAGGACTACATTAATAAAATATCAATTGTTTAACCATTTAAAAATGATTTTATGTATTGTCTCTAATTAACAAAGAAAAATTAAGAATGTTACAGTTTGAGTGGAGTTCATGTGTTAAGAAAGTAAAACCAAATACAATTTCTCTTTTCAAAGAGGGGATTCAATTCAAGGGGATTCAAGGGGATTCAGTGAATTCTACTTTCTTGAGGAAAATCAGAATATATTCACTATACTAAGATCTTCTGACAAGTTTTTAAGAAAACAAATACCCAACTTTATCCAAATATTTGTCAATTCTATTTGATCATGGAATGGGTTTTTCATGAGACCTAAGATAGCTACTTGTGGAAGGACATCTGTTGCCCACTGCTCAGTGAACACTGAACTAGAATGATGCCTTTATTATTACATGAAGAAGTCAATACCTAGGCTATTCCCTCAGCCACAACTACAGGGGCATTCAAACAAATCAAAAACAAGGCAAAATAATGTAGGTTAAAACTTCAATGTTCCATTAATTAATTAGATAAAATACTATATTAAAAAAATGAATTTCACCAGATGCTTTGCCTCAGAAATCTTTTATTAATATTGCTACTATTTTAAGTGTTAGCAGCATACAAATAAAACTTATGTTAGAGTTAAATTATGTTTCTTAGAAAAGGGTAAAGTATTACCTTTATTTGGTAGAAGTGAAATATAATAAATCATTGAATTCTGGGCAGATGTCATGAAAAAGAGAATAACGTGCCCACATACTTTTAAACATAAGAATGAATGATCCAAGTGGAGAGTTACAGGTGGTCCAAATGGAGCAGGAATCACAACTAAAATTTTCAAATGTGATAATTGATGGTGTTCAGGACAGGCTAGCTCAAAATATGATACCTTGCTATACTGAATATTTTAAGCTGAAGACATCTGAAAAAATAGCAAATAGAGGAAAGGCTTTCTGACCTCTTCTCTTCCTCTCTCCTGAAGCAAGTCAAAAGACCCTCATGTGAGAAGCTCGCTATGCTTGGAGAAAAAGAGTATCCTTCTATCTGAAGTTACAAGGAAAACAGAGGAATCTGAACAAACAGGCCTACTATGCTTCCCTCGGTTTACTACCATTAGCTCATTCTCCTTTGTTCCATCACATTTTCCCATGACTTAACATTCTCGTCACAGTTGGCATAAAAATGTTCAGGTTTAACCATATCTGCAGGCCTTCATTTCCTCATTAAGGCTCTTGTGTCATATAAAATTTGTATTAAATAAACGTGTGTGCTTTTCTGTTATGAATCTTTCGTTGGTCCCATTTATAGGATCCCAGCCAAGATGAGTAGAGGAAGATTTTTCCTCCTCTACACACTTCCAGTTACCTCAACTACTAGGCTCCCTCATGATATTAACAATAGAAGAATGAACACTGCCACATCAAATAAAATAAAGAATGAACATGATAATATGTCTAAGCACACTGGTTCGAATTTAAAGGAGATATCTTGGTTTGTAAGGGAATTTCTCAAAGTCTGCAACCTTGTCACCCTCTTGAGCATTACAGACCTGGGTCTGCTAATGTGGCTGTCATCAGTGTAAAAAATTCCATCTTGTCTGACCTCCCATCTATGAGGAAATCCCAGAACTGACCACTGCTGTGACTCTGGTAAATCAGCTTAAGTTATCAGCAATTAGAGGGACTTCATTCCTTAAATATTCTCCCTTGTCCTTCTTGACACCAAGGAAGTTGCTCATGATCAGACTGTAGTTAAAATCGGCTGTTAGAACCATTTTATCTATCTCTTATATTTCGGTCAAACAATTTTAAAAATCCTTGAGATTGATATAACTCAAAATGAAAACCTGTCCACTTCTAGTCACAAGAAAATAAACGAGCTTTGCTAAAGACTTTGAAAAATGGAAATTCCTTAACTATCCTTGGTAATAACAAAACATTGCAAAGTTAAATAAATAATAATAGTTAACATCTGTGTGTGATTTGTTAGCACTATGTATGAATCATTCTTCTAAATTCTCATGCAATTCTGAGATGGGTACTACTATTCCAGCATGCATGTTCAGTCATGTCCGACTCTTTGCCATCCCATGGACCATAGCCAACCAGGCTCCTCTGTCCATGGGATTTCACAGGCAAGAATGCTGGAGTGGGTCGCCATTTCCTACTCCAGGGACTACTATTAATAAATTCTTATTAAAAAAGAATGGGCTTCCCTGGTGGCTCAGATGGTAAAGTGTCTGCCTGCAACGTGGAAGACCCGGGTTTGATCCCTGGGTCGGGAAGATCCCCTGGAGAGGGAAATGGCAACCCACTCCAGTACTCTTGCCTGAAAAATCCTATGGATGGAGGAGCCTGGTAGGCTACACTCCGTGGGGTTGCAAAAAAGTAGGACACGACTGAGCGACTTCACTTATTACAAAAGAAGGGATTTCCTAGGTGGTGCTAGTGGTAAAGAACCTGCCCACCAATGCAGAAGACTTAAGAGACACGGGTTTGGGTTGAATGCCTGGATGAAGATGATCCCCTGGAGGAGGGCATGGCAACCTATTCCAGTGTTCTTGCCTGCAGAATTCCAAAGGCAGAGAAGCCTGGCATGTTACAGTCAATGAGGTCACAGAGAGTTGGACACAACTGAAGCGACTGAGCATGCATGCACATACATTACATAAGACAACTCTGAAATACAGAGAAAGGCATAATTTGCCCAGTTATCATCATTACAAACAGTATTCAATTTTCAAACACAATTTGACTTTAGAGCTTATTTGTAGAAACATTATCCTATATGAATTAGTTTTCACTGACTGCTGTTAACAAATTACCACAAACGTGGTGCTTTAAAGCAATAGATCTTCATTCTCTAGTGGTTCTGGAGGCCAAAATTCTGAAATTAGTTTCACTGCAAACCGAGGTGTCAGCAGGGCTGTGCTCCTTCTAGAGGCTCAAGTGGAGAATCCAGTCCTTGTCTTCAGCTTATGGTGGCTCAAGGCATTCCTAGGCCTGTAACTTACCCTGCTTTAATAATCTCATTACCTTTTCTAGTTCTGTCAAGAAACCTCTTTCTGCCTTTTTCCTACATGAATATTTGTGATTATACTTAGAGCCTACCAGATTATCCAGGATAATCTCTCCATCTCAAAATTATTAACTTAATCATACCTGCAAAGACCCTTTTTCCATATAAGGTAACATTCACCGGTTCCGAGGATTAGGACCTTATACCTTTATGGACATTATATGGCCTACCACACAATACATTCTTTTACATGCTTGTGCATATCTAATTTAAGACTCTAATGACACTGATGAGAATCAGTGTTCTTCAGTTAGTTAGAAAGAAACTAAACCTAATGATTCGTGAATTCTGAACTTGTACTTGGTAGAGAGACAAGATTGGGGGGGTTAACTTAGCAAAAGGGGCTTTTGACAAATTCTCCAAGAAGAAATGGAAACATGGGCCTGGATTTCCTTTCTGGAAGGCTTAGCCCAGGGCATCATGTCTATCTAAGGCTTCAAAGCATGGGATTTTGGAATATCAAAAAAGAGCATTCTATTTGGGATTACTCCATGAATCTAGCCAGGCAAACTTACATAGCATCACTCTAAAATAAGAGATAGAAAAACAGGGTAAAATAAACAGTTTTGGGAAAGAAAATAGATTTAAAACCTGGGTGTAATCTTTGAGACAGTGAAAGTAGGTCCTGGAGCCTTATTTAGAATAAAGGTAGAGGCTGAAGGCAGGATAAAGAAAGTAGAGGGAGTAGGAGAACAAAAGTGGTAAGATAATCTGGATAATCAATTCAGTGTTTCTTATCTTTGTTAATGTTA
This sequence comes from Neotragus pygmaeus, assembly GCA_006410875.1. Lineage (NCBI taxonomy): Eukaryota > Metazoa > Chordata > Mammalia > Artiodactyla > Bovidae > Neotragus > Neotragus pygmaeus. The sequence goes on from SJYV01027424.1 coordinate 23,780, forward strand.
CCAACATCTATCCAATTTTTTGCAAAAAGAAATATGAGAGTCATATGTGGCATCTTCTTCTCTGTCTCCATATCCATTTCACCCCACTGCTGCTGCTGCTGCTAAAAGTCACTTCAGTCATGTCCAACTCTGTGCAACCCCATAGACAGCAGCCCACCAGGCTCCCCCATCCCTGGGATTCTCCAGGCAAGAACACTGGAGTAGGTTGCCATTTCCTTCTCCAATGCATGAAAGTGAAAAGTGAAGTCACTCAGTCATGTCTGACTCCTAGCGACCCCATGGACTACAGCCTACCAGGTTCCTCTGTCCATGGGATTTTCCAGGCAAGAGTACTGGAGTGGGTTGCCATTTCCTTCTCCGAGTTAACCCCACAGGACTGATAATTTTAGCCCTTAGAGAGCTCCCAAATCCATTTATCATGAGCACTGACTTAACTCTGCTAAGAATAGCTCATACCAGGATAATTTTAATAGTCTACCAACCAGCATTTGGGAAGATCCCATGGAGAAGAAAATGGCAGCCCATTCCAGTATTCTTGCCTGGAAAATACCATGGACCGCGGAGCCTGGTAGGTTACTGTTCATAGGGTCACAAAGAGTTGGACACGACTGAGCGACTTCACTTTCACTTTCACCCAGCATTCAATATGAGGTGTAGCCTATTTTCTGTTGATATATTAAAAGTTCAATGTATCTAGTATGGTTTAATAAGCTAGAGTGGTTATAGTTCTCAGACAGTCTAACAAGAGTGGTTATAGTTCTCAGTCTAACAAGAATTATCTACATAAAGAAAATTTTGAAATTCAGATATAAACTACTAGCCTAGAATTAATATTAATTAGAGTATAGATGTGAATGTCATGAGAAATGGATCAAAGATATGTGAAAACACATTTTATGATATTAAACTAATGTTTTCCCTTCAAAAAATCCATTAAAAATGAGGAAGAGTGAGCTTGTATCCTTTGTTGAAATTTATGAAATGATTTACTAAATTATATTAAGCTCCTGAAAGAAATGACACATATGGGATGATTTTTTATTTGAATTTTTGTTTCTTATACCAGGGTTCATCAAGCTGTTTCATATTTATTTCTCTGATTAATAATATGTCAAAATTCTAATTCTAGTACCAATTTATGGTGTGTTGGCAACTGGAGAATGAAACAGCAATGTAGACAACAGGCAAAATTGATTTTTATCCATCTTCTTTGAATTCCAGTAAATGTTTCCCAAATGTGCTTTTTCTGTTTCAACCAAACTAAATATTATAGTCTTATTTCTTTCAACTGTTAATTATATTATTTCTGAGAATAAGAATTTCTTAAAGCATAACAGTATAGCTGGATGATATGATTTAATGTGTCAGTCATTCTGAATTAGAGGCTGCACATTTAAGAGTTCCTACTATTGTTTCCTCATTCATAAAGACACATCATATCTTTATTTAGTCATTTAGTGCAAATGGGTTTCATAAGAATTTTTAAAATAAATATGAATGCTCTGAATTAATAAGAAGTGAAATAAAACTGGATGATTCTATTACATATGGAGTCAATCAGAACGTGAAAAAGTAAATGAGTTAATAAAAACAAAACAGAAAATGAGAAAGAAAAACTTACACAGTAAGTGCCTGGAAAACCCAGTGCATCTATTCAGAAGGTGGAACACTTATTCCACCTGTTTAACAAGTAAGATAATATCAAGAGAGTTCTAAAGAAATAAGCACTTCTTCCAGAGGCAATCGTAGCACCATCAAAACGGAGATTAGGACATTGAAACTGCCTGTGTTTTCAACGTTCTTATGGATTCAGAGCATGAACTATTGAGTCAGATGAGAAAAATAACTATTGGCATTCATGGTAAAATGCTAACAAGACCAACTTCTTATTCTCTTTCTATATCAAACAGTATTAAAAAATATCCCCAAAACCTGTTTGTAAAGATTAATGAGCATATTCTTTCAGACATAACCATCTTTGCCAAAGTTCAAATAGTGCAACCATGCTTAAGAACACACAATTCATACTTAAGAATCTTGCCACTTTACGAGTAATGACAAAAATGTTATTTCAACAGTATTTATCAAACAATACTCCTTGGAGACCTGATGATAATGGGATTTTGAATGTTGACTACAGGGAATGCTGCTTAGTCCATTTCAAATCACCGTTGTAACAAGCCATCTTATTCTACCAGGGGTTTAACTTATACGGGAGTTAATTGGTGGCATAGAGGTTCACCTTCCTTCCATTAGTCAAGGAGAAACTGGAGTCCTGCATGCACAATCAGTACATGTCTAGGGATTAGGGAATGTGACCCAAACTGAGAGACTTAACTTAAAAGTTTGAGAGATGCCTGATTAGTTTTTCAAACAAGATGTTCCTCAGGTATAGATACAAAGAAGAAAATATGTCTGTGTAGCTGAAAAGTGCTGCACATACTCCTTGTAGAACCATTTCATAATGTTGTAAAGATTTATCATTTGGGGTCAGTCAGGTTTAGTCTCTCCTTTTATCTCCTCTATTTTCTTCTTGGGGATTATATCTTCATCCCTGCGTATAGGCTTGGTGGGAAGGTTATATCCATTGCTAGTTTCCCAGATTGGATGATAAAAGGACTGAAGTTGTAATTCAGAGATCCTTTAATCCTCTCCTGTCTGAGGTGATCTAGGGGGCCAGTTTGTGATTTAAACACTGTTAATCTCCAAGGTGCTAGGAAGTAAAGAGGAGGTGATATACACAGGTCATTCAGCAGAGTGTTATCCATTCAACATCCTGACTACATTGTTTCAGTTATAAGACCACACTGGGAATCTTTGTTCCTGGCTTCTGCTTATTTCAAAGTTTCGTCCTCCAGTTTCCTGTTGATTGACTGAGCCTCCATAATAATTCCAAAAAATTCATTTTACTTAGATGTAGATATCATCAGTGAATTCGTATTGAAATGAACAAAATAGAAAACACTAGAAATGAATTTATTGTCATGGGAACAATCTCTAACATTAATACATTGAGTTTGATTTGAATTTTGTTCACTTCAAAAATGAACAATTAATTCCTTAAGAGTATAATCATGGACTTTTATAATTTAAAAGATCCTTAAAACTTTCTAATCTCTCATGTGTGGTTCCCTTGACTCTGCATGAATAATGGCAGTGATGTAAGTGCAAGAACACAAAGTATCTTTGAAAAAAATTCATAAACTTGGTGTTTAGAAGGAGGAATAAAAATTCAATTACTTTTATTTCTGTACATTCAAACTGATACATTTAAAAGAGAGAAAATTAATGCTTTTCTTATCTTGCCAAGAATTTTGAGGGGTTTTATACAACTGTTGCAGTGTGCAAGACATCCCTTTACCTTAGGATCTCAATTCATGTCTAACAATGGGGGTTAGACATTTGAGTTTTAAAAATATTCTCAATCAAGTCACAATATTTATTGAGCAATTATCATATGATTAACTCTGATACACAAAAAAGTAAGCAATGAAGAAATAGTCAACGGTCACTGTATCTTATTTTCCAATAAAATACATTGGGGATTGAGATCCCTTATTAGATGATTCCGTATAGCATCACTATTAAGACCATAAATGCTAAGACTAAAATGAACTATAGCAACAGCTTATGTATTTTATGAGACATGCAGAACCTCCTGTATAACATGATAGAGATTGAAATATACCAATAGGTTTCAACTACAGGGAGGCAGAGTTGCAGTTTGAGAAAACAGATTTGTACAATAAGAAAAGTTTTCAAGTAGAAAAGAAAGAAAGCAGGGACATCTGCCTAATACCAAAAAGGCCTGCCAGCTCTCCATTTCTTTTTTGTCACTCTTATGTCCTAACCAGACTAACTCAACAGATCTGTTACTGGGAGTCTTGAAGTCTATAGCTTTTTGATAAGTGGACACATAACTCAAACTAAAATGACCTGGCTCATTGAGAATATGGAGTCTGTTTCCATCAGGATTTTGGAAAACATTTGGTGTTGATGATGTTGAAGACCACAACCTGGAGCCAGCAATGGTGAGAGTCAAAGATATTAGTGCCCAGAAGCTTGGGAGAATAATAGACATTTTCAGAAAAAATAGTTCCAAATCCTTCTTGCCCCTATATTCAACTGAGACCATATCCCTTTGTCTCTCTCTCTCCCTGGCAAGGAAGGGAAAAAAAGCTCTTCTGTACTGTTGCCTAATTTAAACACTGGACAGAAAATATGGGATCTATTTTAAAATCCATATAGAGATTCAGGATATATTGGAAGGAGAAAAGCTTTCACAAAGCTTAGCAAGAGGATGCATCTGTGATTGGAGGAGTCAGACAGATGCACCTGATGCTCAACCAATTTCTGAGGAGCCTTGGAAAAAGCAACACACTTCCCTTTTTATTGGAAATGAATCACAACCATTCTCTGCTTATGGTATTGGAACACAGTTTCCTATTTTTATTCAAAGAAGCACTGGCAAGAAAAATGAAACAACCCCCATGCACTTAAAGAAAATAAGTGCAAAAGAAAATGGCATTAATTGATCCTTCTTAACAAGTTCCTCCACATCTCCATTTTAATTTTCATTGTCATCTCTTTTAAATGAGTCATTTTCTTCCCTGTTCTGAATTACTGCTTAAAGTAATATTGTTCTTTTAAGTCAATGAAAACAAATTTTAAAAAGGGCTTATACAGAAAGGCATACTTTCTTTGAATATTGGCATTCAGATACCATAAGTCATGATTATCAGAATTAAACAAAAGGAGATATAAAAATAAGTTTTCTAATGATTTGAAAAAGAGGTACTATAGAAATTATGGGTCTTATATCAATATACCTGCCTCCTTCATTAACATAGTATATGGTTGCCTACCTGTGCACTTTTGAGTACATGGTTCTATTCTTGAAATTAGTTTTTGAATCACCTTGGTCAGCTCCTTCATTATCTTTAGTGTCTTCTTCAAATCCTGAATAAACCTGGTTTTTGATCTTGGCTTAAATTTCCCTGGTTTTGACTTTCCTACTGTTCCGCTTTGAATCCACACTCTGGCTCATCCTTAGTCTGAACACTCAGAGAAGCAGCTCACACGATGGGAGCCTTGGCACTTGGGATCCCTCCTAGAGCCAGCCTGCTGGATGGCTTTAGGTCTCATCCCCACCCAACACCCCTAACAAGTTAGCAAATGTATGATAGAACAATAGTAGTTATTCAACATTTTAAAATGTGTTTCATATTCTGAAAAGTAGAAAGGTGAACAAACTCAGTGGGGGCAATTACAGAAAACTCAAAGTAGATTCTTATTGGCATAATGTTTGCTTTAATATGTTGGATTTCCATATATTTGAAATTATGATAAGTAGGACATTCTGTATCTAGCTGAATAAAATGAAAGGAGAAATTATTCATCTAATAGATTATAATTATTAGCATACTCTAAAGTAGAATGTATTCATTTAATTAACCGTTTGATCAACACAGTTAATTTTAAGTAATTCTTACTGAGAATAGTATTACTTTGCTGCAATGCTTAGAGTTCCTTGTGGTGCTTTTTGCTTATGGTAGCAATAATGTTGCAATTAGTTAAGTATTTACTACTTTATAATAAAGTAGAATTCTTTATTATGGTTTCTATACAAAGCTCACTTTACTTCTACACTTATCTCCTTCTGTGCTTAAATATAAAAATACTTGATAAAGTGAATAATCTGGAGTTCTTCTAAGTAGTAAGTGTTTTCTGGTGCCATTTTATTAGAAAGAGTCTGTCTTCTCCTTTCATGATTCTGATGAACTGTTATTCAACTATCTCTCAGGACATATCAGCCATCATTGTCTTTGGAAGCCTCTCCTGACCAAATCTCCAACCAGCCCCTCTAGCATGACTGTTTCCTTTTTCTGTTCTTAAATCATGCTCTGTATATACTTCTATCACTCACAGAATATGTGGCAAAAAAGAAATATAGCTTTTACTTCTATCTTCTCCAATCTGACCCCAGCTAACTTTAAACGCCTGGATCTTATTTCTCCCATTTATTGTCAAATCCAGTACAATATGTGACATACAGGAGGTACTCAATAAACATTGTTGAACTGAATAATATTTGTTAATTATTGCTAGTTTTCAGTGAATAAAACCTTATGCTGTTATTAATGTTTTAAAAGATTAAAAAATAATTCATATGAAGACTGAGAGGATGCTCTGATGCTTTTTTAAATGTCTACAAATTAGTTGATATCATGCCTTTTAAGAAGTAGAGCTTAATTCCTCTTCTCTTGAGTATAAGCTGGACTTAATTAATGACTTGCTCTGGATGAATAACAGGTGATGAAATAGCAATGTGAAACTTTCAAGATTAGGTCATGCAGGCACTGTGGTTTCCTTCTTAGCTCTCTGTCTTTCACCTGTTCTAAGGAAAGTGATCTGCATGTCGATGAGAACACCCAGCAGTCTATGGAGCAACCCATGCAACCAGGAACTTGAGGCTTCCTGTCAACAGCCACGTGAATGAGTCATCTTGGAAGTGAATATTCCAGCCCCAATTCAACCTTCAGATAACAGCAGGCCCTGCTGACATCTGGAATGCAAATTCATGAGACCCTGAACTAATGCTACATGAATAAGTCATGCTGATTTTTCATCCCTGAAATTACGAGGTAATAAATGTTTGCTGTTTAATTCCACTAAATTTGGGAGGCATTTTTTTTTTTTAATCGTAACAATACATAACTAATTGTTGTTGTTGTTTAGGCACTAAGCCATGTCTCTCTTTGCAACCCCATGGACTGTAGCCTGCCACTCTCCTTGGTCTATGGGGTTTCCCAGGCAAGAATACTGAAGTGGGTTGCCACTTTCTCCTCCAGGGGATATTCCTGATCCAGGGATCGAACCCACGTCTCCTGCATTGGCAGGCGAATTCTTTATCACTGAGCCACTAGGGAAACCCATACACGTCCTTTAAATAACAGTTAAATAGAGCAATGTAGATCTTTTATAATTCTTTTACTAATAACTAAATATTGTCAAACATAGAGAGATATAAAGAAACAGTTATGAGACCATACATTGATATAAATGGAAAAAAATTTGAGACCACAGGATGTTTATTATTTAAACAGTTACTTTTCTAATAAGAGTATGAAACACTAGTATAGGCTACTATAGGCAATATAGGCTAATATAGGATATTGCTGCATCTCCCAATGCTTCTTAAAATGAAATAGATTGAATTTGTCTGCGTATGACCTCTAGTAAAGCACAAGATGTTATTATCCTATAACATCAGAATTAACTGTTTCCATAACTTGATACGTGCATTGCAGTCCTGTCATGTGTATCATGTAAATTATGAATATTTACTTTAATCTCACTAAAACTCAGTGAGTAAAATGAAAACTATATAGGGCTTTTTAAACCTATTTGCTAAAAATAAATATAGTACAATGAATGGGCTTGTTGAATACTTAAGAAATTTGGAATATGATACTCAATACTAGCTGTACATCACAATTGCTTGAGGAAATTTAAGCAAGAATGATGAATGGATCTCACTCTTACAAGATCTGATTCATTAGGTTAAGAAGAGGAGTGGATATTTGGATCTTAAAAATGTCCCAAGATGATTCAAATGTACAGCTATTTTTGAAAACCAGTGATTTAGAAGAGCCTCATCAACACCTAATTACAACTATGAAGTGGCTCACCAAATTATGGACCAGTAGTTCATGAATGAATGAAGAATCACTTGCAGAATTTGTGAAATACATAGCATATTGAGTCATGATTCCAAGAGGTTTCAATTTATTAGATGTAGAATTGGGCCCAAAATACCCAATTAATAAGGATCTTAGAGGATTTTTGATGCATGTGGGATGTATAATCTGAAACATTGACCCACACAAAAAAGACCAATAAACTCATTAGTAAGATCACTTAAAACCTAACATAAAGCAAAAACAAAAACAAAAACAAAACACTCCCAACTTAAAAATGAGCAAACTATTTGTAGAGACACCTCACCAAAAAAGATGTACAGAAGGCAAATAAATATTACTACACATAATGTCAGTAAAGAAATACAACTTAAAACAACAATAAATACCACTATAAACTGATTAGAAATAGCTAAAATTAAAAAAAAGAAAACTGGTGGTAACAAGTGCTGACAAGGATGCAGAGCAACATGAATCCTCATTCTTTAGAGAATGAAAAATGGTACAGTCACTTTGAAAGTTGGTTTGGCTATTTCTTACAAAGCTAAACAAAGACAACATACAACCCATTAATTGCCATCCTAGGTATTTATGAACATGATTTGAAAATATATATCTGTATGAAAACTCTCACAGCTTTATTCATAACCACAAAAATGGAAACAACCAACACGGTCTAGGATAGGTAAATAGACAAGCTAATTGTGATGTGTCCAANTTTTTTTTTTTTAATCGTAACAATACATAACTAATTGTTGTTGTTGTTTAGGCACTAAGCCATGTCTCTCTTTGCAACCCCATGGACTGTAGCCTGCCACTCTCCTTGGTCTATGGGGTTTCCCAGGCAAGAATACTGAAGTGGGTTGCCACTTTCTCCTCCAGGGGATATTCCTGATCCAGGGATCGAACCCACGTCTCCTGCATTGGCAGGCGAATTCTTTATCACTGAGCCACTAGGGAAACCCATACACGTCCTTTAAATAACAGTTAAATAGAGCAATGTAGATCTTTTATAATTCTTTTACTAATAACTAAATATTGTCAAACATAGAGAGATATAAAGAAACAGTTATGAGACCATACATTGATATAAATGGAAAAAAATTTGAGACCACAGGATGTTTATTATTTAAACAGTTACTTTTCTAATAAGAGTATGAAACACTAGTATAGGCTACTATAGGCAATATAGGCTAATATAGGATATTGCTGCATCTCCCAATGCTTCTTAAAATGAAATAGATTGAATTTGTCTGCGTATGACCTCTAGTAAAGCACAAGATGTTATTATCCTATAACATCAGAATTAACTGTTTCCATAACTTGATACGTGCATTGCAGTCCTGTCATGTGTATCATGTAAATTATGAATATTTACTTTAATCTCACTAAAACTCAGTGAGTAAAATGAAAACTATATAGGGCTTTTTAAACCTATTTGCTAAAAATAAATATAGTACAATGAATGGGCTTGTTGAATACTTAAGAAATTTGGAATATGATACTCAATACTAGCTGTACATCACAATTGCTTGAGGAAATTTAAGCAAGAATGATGAATGGATCTCACTCTTACAAGATCTGATTCATTAGGTTAAGAAGAGGAGTGGATATTTGGATCTTAAAAATGTCCCAAGATGATTCAAATGTACAGCTATTTTTGAAAACCAGTGATTTAGAAGAGCCTCATCAACACCTAATTACAACTATGAAGTGGCTCACCAAATTATGGACCAGTAGTTCATGAATGAATGAAGAATCACTTGCAGAATTTGTGAAATACATAGCATATTGAGTCATGATTCCAAGAGGTTTCAATTTATTAGATGTAGAATTGGGCCCAAAATACCCAATTAATAAGGATCTTAGAGGATTTTTGATGCATGTGGGATGTATAATCTGAAACATTGACCCACACAAAAAAGACCAATAAACTCATTAGTAAGATCACTTAAAACCTAACATAAAGCAAAAACAAAAACAAAAACAAAACACTCCCAACTTAAAAATGAGCAAACTATTTGTAGAGACACCTCACCAAAAAAGATGTACAGAAGGCAAATAAATATTACTACACATAATGTCAGTAAAGAAATACAACTTAAAACAACAATAAATACCACTATAAACTGATTAGAAATAGCTAAAATTAAAAAAAAGAAAACTGGTGGTAACAAGTGCTGACAAGGATGCAGAGCAACATGAATCCTCATTCTTTAGAGAATGAAAAATGGTACAGTCACTTTGAAAGTTGGTTTGGCTATTTCTTACAAAGCTAAACAAAGACAACATACAACCCATTAATTGCCATCCTAGGTATTTATGAACATGATTTGAAAATATATATCTGTATGAAAACTCTCACAGCTTTATTCATAACCACAAAAATGGAAACAACCAACACGGTCTAGGATAGGTAAATAGACAAGCTAATTGTGATGTGTCCAAACCTTGCAGTAGTCAAAAGGAATAAGCTCTTAATCCACGTTTGAACATACATGAATCTGAAATGTACGTTGCTATGTAGAAGAAGCCAGCTTGAGAGAGCTTGATGGAGTATGACTCTATTTATATAACATTCTGGAAAAGAGAAAAGTATACGGACTGCAAATAGATTATTACTTGTTAGGGGCTTGGAAGAGTATTAAATGGAGGGAACACAGGAGATATTTTTAGAACTATGCAAATATTCTGTGTAGTACTGTAGTTGAAGATTCAACACTAACCATTTGCTATAACCCATAGATTATATGCAAAATAAAAAACAATAAAATCAACTAGAGGATAGACAGAGGTAACAAGATGGAATGAAAACTATGAGAGAAGAATCTAACTGTATTACATAAATATGACATAATCTCACTGAAGGGAATTAATGAGGAGAAAGCTATGCTGACCTAAGACACTTCAGAAATGAATGAACGCAGATTAAAGACCCAAAGAAGCTGTACATACTACTTTGGTTGATAAAGTTATTTTTCATGGGAGTGTAGGTTAGCAATTCTGAAACTGCTGTAAATTCATACCAGGGTTGAACAAATATGTAAATGAATGTCAGTTGGAGGAAATCAGATTTCTTAATGTTGGAGTGAGAAATTACAGATGGGCAAGGGCCATGGCCCACCACGCTCCTCTGTCCATGGGATTCTGCAGGCAAGAATACTGGAGTCGGTTGCCATTCCCTTCTCCAGGGAATCTTCCCAAATCAAGGATTGAACCTGGGTCTCCTGCGTTGCAGGCAGATTCTTTATCATCTGAGCCACCAAGGAAGTCCAGAAAGTAATTAAATGATAAAACAAACAAAAAACAAATATGTCAAAGGGACACAGGAGTCAACTGAAATAACTCTCAATGGCAAAGTTACAGCAAAATAAGTAACACAGTATTGGATTATAATTCAAAATGTAAATATCTATGAATCCCTACTGATACCAAAAAAAGCACTGAATTAATCAATCAATGAATATGGGAAGTGACACATTTCTGATATAAAATTGTAAACAATTTATGTAGATACTCCTCACTCAATAAAGTGGAATATAAATCTTCACCTCTCAACTATGGTCTACACTTAATAATTTGCTTTCAAAGAGTGTGGTATAGAAAAAGAAGTGGACAAGGTTACTATCACCAGTAATAAGTCATGATGATAAGACTCATGTTATAGTATGCATGAAATGCTGTGTTGAGAATAGCATTCTACCTCTCTGATCTTCCTCGTAATAACTTATAATATCAGTTTAACCATAAAAAAAATAGCAGTCAAATTCAGATTGAGGGGCATTCAATAAAATACCCAACAAGTATGCTTTAAAAGTAAGATAATCAAAAAACAGGAAAAGTATGAAAAAATTTCCCAGTCAAAGGAGTCTAAGAAAACAGGATGATTAAATGTGATATCTTGGATAGGATGCTGGAATAGACAAGGGATTTTATAAAAAAAAAAAAAAAGAAAGTCTAAGTAGTGTATGGAGTTTAACATCTGTATATCCACATTTATCCATTAATTGTAACAAATATACTACAGTAGTACATCAACAAGAAGGGAAATTATATACTGAGTGTATAGGAAATCTCCATACTATCTTTGCAACTTTTCTGTAAATCTAAATCTCCTAAAATAAAAACTTTATTTACAAGTGATAGGCCCAATTCCCCTTGCCTATGGCATGAAGCAAAGCATGGTCCCAGTAAATTACGGTAAAAGAAGCAGCCTTAATTAAGCTCTCTCCCTAGACTTGAGGGCTTAACTGGGCCTAACGTTTTATTGAAAAACAATGAGCAAGTTTGCTCACTATGGCAGCAGTTTTTCAAGTTCACGTAGCTCTAACAGAAATCTATTAAAGATAAAAAGAAGCTTAAACAGCCTATATTACTACTTCTTGCTTTTGTTTATACACAGTGAAGAGTATTCAGAATGGACCTCATCTAAAGCTTGTGCTAATCCTTAAATAATTACAATTCATCTACTCGATGCTGGAAACACCTCCTGGAATGTGACTTTGTTCTGCTGGCTTGTCTAATCCGATTCAATTACTTCAGTTCCCTCTCCCAGAGGCTTCACACTCAGAAACTGAGCTCTGTGTGGAAAGGAAAACTTGGGAGGAGTGATTCAGTTTCAACAGAAATGGGCTGAACAGTAAAATAAAATTTTTGTAGTCCTTTCCCAAATATCAGTGCATCAGTAAACACGAGAAACAGCATGTAATTCACAAAGTTTCTGGCACCTCTGTTGTGATAATGGCAGATTGGTCTGGCTGAAAGAATGCTGGAGATGGAATAGTTCACTGGCTTGGACCAATTCGAATGGATGGAAATCACAGAAGTCTCTGAAGCTGGAGGATATGAAGTTCTGAAGCTGGCAGAAGCTTGTCATCTGCATGCAGAAAGCGACAGAGATTACAGATTTCTGGTACAAAGGGAACTCCTTCAGTCACCTGTAAAGTGTTCCCTTGTCAATTAGGACCTTCAGAGAAAGGCCGCAACAACTAAGCGGTGCCTCCTTCCTCTCCTTGCCAAGAAGAGCCACCTGCCCAGAATTAAAACTTTGATTTAAAAAGAGAATAAAATATCAGAGTTCAGTGATTGCTCACAGAATTCCATAAAAGAAATTGCAATCCAAAAGAGCCGAGAGGCAGAGCACATGCTCTATCACACGTAAGGATGAGTCTGAGATTGTGTGATCTTCTCAAGATGAAAAAAGAAACCAAGGTCTTAATTAATCACCAATTTTTTGCCAGCAGTAAATGATGTAATAAAATAAAGTGTATTGTCATTCTCTCTTTTGTCCAATTCCTGACCCTTTGTTATATTACTTTCAGTGAATCATGTCTTTTATCTCAAAATCATCTTCATCACTTTCCTAAACTGCCTACAATTTTACAATTGAAGAATGAATAATGAAACATCAGGATGCATGAGAGATGAATTTAGAGACAGTGATCTTTAAATGGAAATTTATGTCTTTTTCCAGGTTCCTGCCTGCAGTGAAAGTGAAGAAAAAATTTACTCCTCAGAATTTAAAATGTGTTTTGCTGTTGCTGTTATCTTCTGGGTAATTGGCAAACTTTCATGGATGCTTTTAAAAGTAGCTAAACATTCCAAAATAAATGCTGCTATATGAAAAACACCACAAGCATTTTCACTTCTGGAAGCTTAATTCTCTTCCCTGACATTGAGAGATGATGGTAGACAGATTATCAGGACTGGGGGAGGTGGCTGAACACAGATTAAAGAGCTGTTTCCAGAAGCAAATAGACAGGTGTGTGCTCGGTTGCTAAGACATGTCTGACTCTTTAGTGACCCCTTGGACTGTAGCCCGCAGGCTTCTCTGTCCATGGGATCCTCCAGGAAAGAATACTGGAGTGGGTTGCCGTTTCCTCCTCCAGGGGATCTTTACAGCCCAGGATCCAGCTCATGTCTCCTGTGTCTCCAGCAATGGAAGGAAGATCCTTTACCCCTAAGCCACCTGGGGAGTCCAATGCTTCTCAATGAACGATTTGGGGTTAAATACTTGAATGCTTTTAGCCTCAACTACCTATAAAATAGAGACAGCCATAATACTTAATATAGCATTGTGGGGGTTAAGAGGATTCTTTCCCAGCTGAGCCAGAAGGGAAGCCCAAGAATACTGAAGTGGGTAGCCTATCACGTCTCCAGTGGATCTTTCTGACTGAGGAATTGAACTGGGGTCTCCCGCACTGCAGGTGGATTCTTTACCAACTGAATTATTAGGGAAGGCCAGTAAAATAGATATAGCCATAATACTTACTATAGTGTTGTGGGGATTAACAGAGACATGTCTGTGGAGTGCACACCTGCAGAGGTTATCATGTTAGAAAGTATCCAATCTTGATGATAATATTCTGGAAGAAACTATATTTATACTAGAGTGAATGTTTCAGATAAGGAAGACACTTAAAAATCTAGTGGGTGACATAAAAAGGGAATGTAATTCATTATCTCATTTATTCAGAAAATGTTTACTGAAGTTCCCTTGTATACCTGGTACTGTTGTTTTTACACTGAGGAAAATGCTACAATGAAAAAAGCTAGACAAGATCATTGTGCCCAGAAAGTTTACATTCTGGACTAATATGCTATTGTATTAAATCAAATGACATAAAACTTCAAATTATTTTTGTAAAGTGACTATTCATGCCATCACTGGTTTTTTATTTTCCCAGCAACTATCAGATAAATTATTTAGAGATATTAAAATCAATTTTTACTATACACTTTGACCAAGTTGATTTTATTGTCACAAAATAAAGGATAGGGGAAGTTTGGCAAAGAGATTTCACAGACAGCAAGGTTCTTAATCAACTGTTTTGTATAAACATCTTTACAGCTTATATTATTTATTACACCAATTGATCTACCTGGATTCAATCTCTGGGTCTGAAAAATCCCCTGTATTCTTGCCTGGAGAATCCCACGGACAGTGGAGCTTGGTAGGCTACAGTTCATGAGGTTGCAAAGAGTCGGACATGACTGACTAACAAACATACACACGCATACACACACACGTGATCTTTGACAAAATCTTGGTCCTTCTGAAATGTAGCCACTCAAATGGATAAACATAATAGCATGAAAGAATACTGCAGAGATGTTTTCACTAAATTCTTAGGAGTAATTTCAGCCATAGAGATTTCAAATGGCCAAAGTTCTCAAAAGTTCATGTATGAACCCTCACATGGAATCCACAAAAAGTAAATCATCCTTCCAAAGAGTTCACCCTGTGGAACTGTAAGGGTACTGAGGCATTCAGTCCAGTTCAGTCACTCAGTCATGTCCAACTCTTTGTGACCCCATTGATCACAGCACGCCAGGCCTCCCTGTTCATCACCAACACCCGGAGCTTATTCAAACTCATCTGAATTGAGTTGGCGATGTCATCCAACCATCTCATCCTCTGTCATTCCCTTCTCCTCCTGCCTTCAATCTTCCCCAGCATCAGGATCTTTTCAAATGAGTCAGCTCTTCATATCAGGTGGCCAAAGTATTGGAGTTTTAGCTTCAACAACAGTCCTTCCAATGAACACTCAGGACTGATTTCCTTTAGGATGGACTGGTTGGATCTCCTTGCAGTTCAAGGGACTCTCAAGAGTCTTCTCCAACACCACAGTTTAAAAGCNAGGAAGGGGACAAGGAGAGCTCCTGGAGTCGCGCAGGCGAGGGTTTCCAGGCTCAGAAAGGCTTAGCTCCCTGTATACATTCGTGGTGCCCATGGTACAGGGATGTAAACTGAAAGAAGCTGCAAGAGGTTAGGAGTCGCGCTCAATAACCCACAGTGGCAGTGGCTTCCTTCAGGTGCAGGTTGTCAGGTACCCGGTCCTGACCCCTGCTTCAAATCCCCTGGGTGACCCTGAGCAAGGATTTCATCCTCTCTGCATCTCAGTTTCTCCACTGGGCTAACAGTGGAACCATCACCTCTCTGATTGAAGTTAAGATCCTTCATCACCATCTCTACCTTATAAACTGGGGGCTATAATCACACATTTTATGGATGGAGCAACTGAGGCTCAGAGAGGGCAAGTCACTCAGTTTGGGTGAAACAAGACTGGAACCCAGACCTTTCAGAATCCAGAATTAATGAGAATGTGTCAAGTGGATCACTTCAATCAGCCATGTCCCCAGAAAGAGGCATTTGGTCAAAGACGTTTCAGTGACAGTGATTTCCAGACCCCTTTTAAATTCTGTATTTCACGAACACTGGTCAAGCGCCCACTGTGTGTGTGATATGTGCTAGGGTGAGCAATGACCCAACCAGCTCCAGCCCTGCTTTCATGTGGCTCACAGTCCAGGGGAAGAAACAGACTTGTCACTTGGAGAGTATGATGCAGAGTGATCAGGGGCTGGGAGAGGGCAAATCCAGGGAGCCTAAAAGCTTAGGGGATGGGTGGAAAAGGCAACGGTGTGTTCAAAGGCTTGAGGGCACCGGTTTGCATTTTGGTCTTTGTGTTGCTTAAAACTCAAGAGGGCAGAGAGTTTCCATCGTCCACTTCGCAGACACAGTGCTGAGCACCTGTGGTATGTAAGGCAGACATCCGAGACAGGCAGCTGTGGAAGTGGACGGGGACCTGGCCTCTCAGGCTAAGATGTGGAGGCTCCTCCGGCCACCCAGGCTGGTCTCTGGGAGAACGCATCCCAGTCCCAGTGAATCTTTCTGTGCCCCTGCCCCCAGGAAGGCCACCCTGGCTGACATTGTGGAGCAACTGCAGGAGAAAGAGGCAGGCCCAGGGCTCCCTGTTGGGGTAAGTTGAGCCTCGGCATGGGTGGGGGTATCGGGGGCCCTCTCAGAGCAGGAATTAGGTTTCCAGAAACACAGGAGCCTAGCCCTGCCCCCTACCTGAACTGTGCAGAGACTCTTGGGATGGACAGCAGCCCTGAGACACCTACCAGAGTTTGAAATTTTCTCCCTTAGAAAGATGAGGCCACCGACCTGAGATTCCTACCACCACACACACACACACACAGATTCGACTTCCCACATTTGTCCTAGACCCTTTCCTCTACGCACAGCAGGGGTCTCAATAGCCCTTACTGACAACTATACACAAACAGAGAAAGCCCCAGATTCCTCCTCCTACAGATAGATGGGACACCCCACCTGCCCATATCCCCCCCTCCATAGGACCAGACCCAATACCCCCAAGATCTAGAGGGATTCCAAACATGAGTCCTCCCAGGCCTACTCCCAAGATCCGGGGAACCCTTAAGCGCTGGGACTCCAACCCTGAGGTCCTCCCAGACTCTCCTCCAAGACAGATAGCCCTGCAAACAGATGGGACCCNGAGATCAGTCCTGGGTGTTCACTGGAAGGACTGATGCTAAGGCTTAAATATAATACTTTAGCCACCTCATGCGAAGAGTTGACTCACTGGAAAAGATCCTGATGCTGGAAGGGATTGAGGAGAAGGGGAAAACAGTGGATGAGATGGTTTGATGGCATCACTGACTCGATGCAAACGAGTTTGGGTGAACTCCGGGAGATGGTGATGGACAGGGAGGCCTGGCGTGCTGCGATTCATGGTGTCACAAAGTGTGAGACATGACTGAGCGACTGAACTGAATTATTTATTTTCTGTATTTCTCAGAAGAAGAAGAAACAACAAAGACATTTATAGAGTGAGTAATAGATTTTTAGATACATTTGCATACACATTTTATATATGTATGTGCACATATATGTATTTACTTAATACGTTAAGCAGACATTTATGCATGTGTAGGTGTTTCTGTACACAATTACGTGGACACAGAGAAAATCTCACTTGATCCAATCTAATATAAATATTAGTTAAAATGGAATTCTTCCCAGGTGGCCCTAGTGGTAAAGAACCCAGCTGCTAATGCAGGAGATTTAATAGAGGCAGGTTTGATTCTTGTGTCCGGAAGATCCCCTAGAGGAGGGCCTAGCAACCCACTCCAGTATTCTTGCCTGGAGAAACCCATGAGGAGGACGCAACTGAAGCAACTGAGCGTGCCCACACTCTCTAGATACAAGCCTCATTCTTCCTCTCTCAGTCAGGGAGCCTCTCCCCACTCCTGTAATTCCCTCATCTTGGCTCCTCAGCTCTTATTCTCTGTCCCTCTGTCTGCCTTTTAAGTTAACACTCTTAAAAACCTTCTTTTAAATGTTTACTAAAGCTAGCATAAGACTATGTTTCTTCCCTGGTGTTAAATCAACACTTCCCACTCCATCTAGTTTTTGACTGCTGAGTTTAACACTGGGAGGAGGTGAGGATTTCTGTGTCTGCCAATTGGCACTGCTTGGGAGGAAATCTGGCATCAGAATAATTGCACATTTAAAGTCTGTGTCACCCGGCCTCTTTTCACTGGGCATTTTCTCTGTTCTTTTCATGGACTTTTGTTCCCTTGAAACTTCAGATCACTGTCACAAAGTATAATCAAATGAGTGTTAGTGCTTCTAGAAATTATATTTTGCACAAAATGGAATGGGTTATCTGGGCATGATAGAACAGAAAATCAGGAGTGAATATCATAAGAAAAAGACTTATGCTTTAATATGATTAAAAACCAAACTGTATCTAGACAAGAATAAGCTTTTTGTGAAACTAAATTGAAATACTTGGTAAACTGACAATTGAAGATCAAGAAAACGAGATAATGCACTTTGAAAAAGTGATTATTCTGAGGTTTGTCCTCTGGCAAGGAGATACTAGGTTAACGTTTTTACTGTAAGAATCAGAAAGAAAACTGGATAATTTGTAATAACAATTTTATGGAGATTATATTTCTAAGGAAAAAAATAAATATTTGATGGAAAAAGATTTAAGAGAAGAAATAGCCCTTGCTAGGAAGACTGATAATTATTGTGCAGTGTGCTTAGACACTCAGTCGTGTCTGACACTTTGCAACCCCATGGACTGTAGCCCTCTAGGCTCCTCTGTCCATGGGATTCTCCAGGCAGGAATACTGGAGTGGGTTGGCATGCCCTCCTTCAGAGGATCTTCCCAGCCCAGAGATCGAACCTAGGTCTCCTGCATTGCAGACAGATTCTTTATTGTCTGTGTCACCAGGAAATATTGTGGGTCTTTGCTAATTCTGGTTTTAAGCTAAAGGTTAGGCCTGGGCTGAACAGAACAACTAAACTAAAGAGAAAGAAAAACTAGCTAATTATTGGCGGTCTGACAGGCTGGCACGATAGATTGAAATCTAGAAAAGTTCCTAAAGCATGGTCAGTTGTCCCTAATTGAAACTGGCTCAGTTCTGAGGCAACATGGGAAATTAAGGCGCTTATCAGAAACTAATAAAAGGCATAAAGAAATCTTCACCTTTATCACAGTACTTAGGAAATCTGTCGTGGGCCTGAGGCTAGATCTCCTTCTCCACAAATGCCACAACATAAGCTTCTCTGGGCATGAGCCTAAGGATCTTGATTCAAAATCTCTAAAGAGGAGAACTGTATTGCTTTCCATCTTTTAGAGCTAAAGAAACAAAGGATGGTGAGATTCTCAATCAAGAGTCTGCAAGAGAGACTTTGAGGAATGGGAGACATACTTTAAGAGTTATTAAAATTACCACTCAGACCCAACCCCTACCTGATTGTCTGGAGTGATTAGAACCTCACATCACTGAAGGGGAAACTTCTCTGAAGGGGAAAAATCATCTGTAAATTCTATAGTTCTCATAGCAGGGGTCCCCAACCTCTGGGCCACCAACTAGTGCATCCTGTCAGATCAGTGGCGGCATTAGATTTGAAATAAAGTGCATAATAAATGTAATGCTCTTGAATCATCCCCAAACTATCCCCCATACCAATCTGTGGAAAAACTGTCTTCCACAAAACCAGTGAAAAGTGAAAGTGAAAGTGAAGTCGCTCTGACTCTTTGTGACCCCATGGACTGTAGCCCACCAGGCTCCTCCCTCCATGGGATTCTCCAGGCAAGAGTACTGGAGTGGGTTGCCATTTCCTTCTCCAGGGGATCTTCCTGATGCAGGGATTGAACCTGGGTCTCCTGCATTCCAGGGAGATGCTTTAACCTCTGAGCCACCAGGGAAGCCCACAAAACCAGTATCTAGTGCCAAAAAGATTGGGGACCACTGTACAATTTCCAGATTGCAATAGAAACTACAAGGCATCCAGAAAAGGGGCAAAACATAACTTTGTTTATTTTTTAATGTAAAAAAATAAGACTCATAGATATTCCTGGTATTGACATTTTCACACAAGGACTTAAAAATATTATAAATTTGCTTAAAAACACAAGTAAAAGAATAATGGAATTGATAAAAGAGTGAGAATTTCAATAGGAAATTGGCTTTTTTAAAATGGAATGAAAATAGAACTCTAGAATTGAAAAGATAATTAGTTTTACATCAGAAAGTATGATCAGTGACATCAAGGGAAAAAAGAAATAGTTAAACAGAAGCATAGAGGTATTCAAGAAGTTTAGCAAACCTTAAGCAAGAAAAATAAACATAAAACTATATTTATGTGCATCTTAGTCAAATTGCTAAAAAACAAAGTAAAATATTAGCAGCTAGAGAAAAAAAAGACATATTTTGTTCAAAAGAGCAATAATATGGCTGGTGGTTGCTTTTCAACTGTTATTGTATTTATCAGAAACAATAATGACAACTATAAAGTGAAGAAAGAAAGTAAAAAAAAAAAGAATTTCAAACTAGAATTCTACCTTATGTTAAACAATTCTTCAGAAATGAAAGCAATAGAAAAATATATTAAGGTTAAAAATAATGAGATAATTTGTCACCAAGAAACCTACACATTAAAAGACAAGAATAAATTTCTCCAGATTGAAGCAAAATGATGCTACAGAAGAGCATGAAACTTCAAGATAAACAAGGATTACTGGAAAAAGTACAACTGTAGAAAGACCTATAGATAATTACTATTTAAAATAATAATAACTGCTTCTCTGTGGGGCTATATTATACACAGAAGGAAAATAATCTGATGTCAGAAATGAAAGAAGGTGAATAAAAACAGTTAAACTGTTATAAAGTTCTTATATTATGTGGAAATATTTTAAGATATTAAAAAATTACAAAAGATTTTAATAGGTAAAAATGCATCTGGTAATTCCTAGGATAATCCATAACAAAATAATCGAAAATATGTAATAGCAAACATTTATGCAAATATTAACCAAGAGAAAGTATAGCAGAATTAACATAAACAAAGTAGACTTTAAGGCAAGTAGTAGATGAAGTGTCATAAGGAGGAGTACTTTAATGTGATAAAGGAACAACTGGATAGGGAGATATAATAATTCTATGTATTTGTATACCTGAAAACTTAGCGTTAAAAGAATGGAAATAAAAATGAATATAATTACTGAGATAGACAAATCTGTAATTCTATAGAAAAATGTTAAACAATCTCCCTAAATAATATAAAAAACAGAAAAAACTCATTAAGATTTTAAAAAGATGAACATCACATTTAAATAATGTGACCTATTGGCATATTTAGAACAGTACACTCAAAAAATATATAATACATATAAGTTACAGATGTATTTGTGATAATTACCAAAAGAGAGCTTTGAAAAGACAGTTCAACAAAGAGTACAAAATAGTGCCCCCCAAACAATTAAGAAGGTGTTTTTAAAATATAATTACTAATTAAGGAATACAAATTAAAAAAAAAGAGTATGCATAAATTAGAAAACTTAAAATTAATCAAGTGACCATGAACAAGAGTTGGTGAGTGTATAAAATAACTGGAATTTACATACAACTGTTGGTGGGAGTGTTAAGGAAGAATAATCACAATGAAATATTTAGCATGATCTATGAAAGGTGCAGATACACAACCTCCATCCAAATATATCTATTTCCTAAAAGTGTGTACACCCCTGTATGAAGAGATATATACAAATATGCTTGTAACAGCAACATTAACTAAGAATAGAGTAAAACTAGAAACAACTTGAATGTTTATCAACAGTAAAATATATAAATAAACCGGGATACATCTATAAACTATTCTGTAGCAATGGAAACAAACTATACAACTGTATAATATGAATCTAGTAATATAATACTGAATAACAGATGCCTATCACAAAAGAATATATATTGTTTTGTTTCTATAAGTATAAAGAGAAAGCCGAGGTACTAAATTGTAATGTCTGGAGATAGTTACATGGCTAAGTGGCAAATAACTTAAAAAAAAAAAAAAAACCTNGCTGTCCATGGGATTTTCCAGGCAAGAGTACTGGAGTGGAGTGCCATTGCCTTATCCAATTTTAGCATCTAAATTCCCATAAATATTTTCTGGAGAAGAATAAAATCTCCAGATTAGTCAGATAATTAATGAATGAACATTTTAAATCATAATTCCTGCTTTGAATGAAATGTGATTACCCTTATTTTTTACCTTGAAAAGAAAGATCTTTAAAAGTGTTTTGTACAAGGCCCCCTAGTGATACCCACATTGGGATCATTGCCTTGTAGTAGTTGCTATTTATTAGAGTATCACAGAAATCAGTGAAATTCATCATTGTGGTCTGCCAAAGAGAGTTCCTTTCAATCTGCTCCTGACTGCCAGCAGAAGACAGAGAAGGTACACCAGGGACCAAAGGACGCAGGTTGGAATAATAAACAAGACTGTGATATCTTTTTTTTTTTAATGATAAACAGAGACAACATATGAAACCTGAAGGAGCTAGCAATGTATTCCCTATTACCAAATTAAACCCACCAGAAATGCTGATGCCTTTAAATTTTTTATTATAAAAACATGTCCCTGAAGATTAAAAATGGAAACTAAATGAAAGATGAGTTCACTCATTTGAGAATAGGTAAATGAACATTACCCTTCTTTTCTTTTAAGGTTTACACACATCGAGACAGCAAACACATGCAAGTGTGCACACACGCAAACACACACTGTAATTGGCAACCTGCTGATCAGGAAACTTGCCAACAATCTATAATATGATTCTGTCTCTTGGAAAAGTCATAAATTATGAACATCATAGAAAGTTCTATACCTTTCTTCTTTATATACAATTTAGCAATGTACTCTTGTTTCTTCCTTCTTGAACACCTCTGAGTTTACTCCTTTTTCTTCTTTTTCACAACTCTCAATCTCTGAGTTACTTCATGCCTAAATTTCTTCAGTATATTTCTGATTTCAGACTTTTTTGATGTCAATCTATTCAGTCCCACTAGCAAAGACATCTTTCTAAAATAACAAATTTCATTAAGACATCATTTCCAAGCTCTATAATTAATGACTTCTTTGGAGAAATCACTTTGGAAATTGCTCAAAATTGCATTGTTTTTTTATGTCATGTTTAAACCTACAATACTGTTTTATAGCTTGATGGAGAAATGCCTTTAAGATAAGACTATATAACAAAGGAACTTCTATGAGCGTTTTCGAGATGGTAAGGTACATGGAACATAGAGTTAATTAGCAAGGCAAATAAATACAAAGTACAGAAAAACAGGATCTGGCAGACATCCTGGATATGCATCAACTATTTGAGTATTTAAAAGATACCTTCTGCATGGGTTGGTGTATCTCTAGTAGTATCTTAAATGCAACATGTTCAAAATCAAATGCAATATATCATTCCCCACAAAGTATTCCTCCTTTCAAGAATGGCACAACCAGACTCTGAGCTGACCAAGATGGAAACAGCAGGCCTTGCTGTTCCGTGTTCAGTCCCTCAGTCATGTCCGTGACCCCATGGACCATAGCCCACCAGGCTTCTCTGTCCGTGGGGATTCTCCAGGCAAGAAACTGTAGTGGGTTGCCATGCCCTCCTCCAGGGGATTTTCCCAAACCAGGGATGGGACCCAGGTCTCCCGCACTGCAGGTGGATTCTTTCCCATCTGAGCCACCAGGGAAGCCCAAGAATACTGGCGTGAGTAGCCTATCCCTTCTCCAGAGGATCTTCCCAACCAGGAATCAAACTAGGATCTCCTGCATTGCAAGCAGATTCTTTACCAATTGAAGTTCTAGCAGGTCTAGTCACATCCTATTAATTCTATTTACTTCACATTTCAGGACCTGCCTCATTTGCTCCATTCGTAACCCATCTCAACTCTAATTCAGTTTCTTGTTTTCCAGTTTCCCATTTTTCCAATGATTTATCACATTTCTTCCAAATCCACATTTCTGCCACATAAATTGTACTTAAAACCTTCAATGGACTGTGATCCATAGGGTAATTCAAAATTACTAACTAGTCAAATAATGATGATTAGCAGTCATCATATTAACATCATCTTTTTTCTAGGTAACTCCAGCCTTCTTAGTTTTTTATTCAATCCCCCCTTAACTTGAACACTTTATCTAAACTTATGATTCATGAGTGACTTATCTCTACGTTTACATTCTTTTTTCTTCCCAGAATGTCATTCTTCTCCTGTTGAGCTAGTTTATATGCTATTGCTGTTGTTATTTAGTCAACAAATCTTTGCGACACAATAAGCTGTACCCTTCTAGGTTCCTCTGTCCATGGGATTTCCTAGGCAAGAATACTGGAGTGAGTTGCCATTTCCTTCTCCAGGGCATATTCCTGACACAGAGGTGGAACCTGCACCTTCTGCATGGCAGTCAGATTCTTTACCACTAAGCCACCAGGGAAACCCAATTTGCATACCTATTGTTTTGTATGCCACATTTGCTGATTTTCCATGTAGGCATATGCATGTCTCTTGGACTGTACATAGTACACAGTACTAATAGAACCAAAACACTCACTTCACTTTCTGTGTATTTTGTCCCACTAGTTTCTATCAGTTTTATGCCCACTTGCAATGCTTAGATAAATAATTAGTCCAGTTCAGTCACTCAGTCATGTCCAATGCATTGCAAGCCCATGGACTGTAGCATACCAGGCTTTCCTGTCCATCACCAACTCCCAGAGCCTACTCAAACTCATGTCCATTCAGTCAATGATGTCATTCAACCATTTCATCCTCTGTTGTCCCCTTCTCCTCCTGCCATAAATCTTTCCCAGCATCAGCGTCTTTTCAAATGAGTCAGTTATTCCCATCGGGTGGCCAAAGTATTGGAGTCTCAGCTTCAACGTCAGTCCTTCCAATGAACACTCAAGACTGATCTCCCTTAGGATGGACTGGTTGGAGTCTTCTCAAACACCGTAGTTCAACAGCATCAATTCTTCAGCACTCAGCTTTCTTTATAGTCCAACTCACATCCATGCATGACTACTGGAAAAACNCTCACTTCCAATGCTGCCTTGATCTCTGTCTGGGAAGGAGGCGTGAAAGGGGCCCTAGCCTCCGCACTCCGCTGTCTCAGAGCCATGCGGTAATTCCTTAGTTTATTTTTGCAAAACGTCGACTTCCTCCTCCCCCGCCCCGCATCCGCGAAGGCTTTTAATGGGAGGGGCGTCAAAGCTCAAAACTGTCTTCCTCTCTCCTCCCCCCTCCAGTTGTAAATACGTCATCGTGAGGGGAGGGGCGAGGGGAAGCCCTCCCCCCTGCATGCTTCTGGCTGGAGCACCTTCCTGGGGAGCGGGGGAACTGGGTTGTGGGCAGCCCCCATGGCCACCTGGAGAAGCCGCTGGGGTCCAGGGGTGAGGAGAGGTGTGGCAGGCGCACACTCTATGTACCTATAATAAATCTTTTGGCTTTGACGGTCTATGCTGGTTTCTTCGCGTTTCATGGGCTGCGCCCAGGAGGATTGGGTGGAGCGACAGGAAGAAACTGTCTTACCGAGGACATTTAGATGTCCCTCTTGGTGTGGACTAGTTTCGAGGTCTAAACTCGTGTTCCCGATTAAGAACCTAGATGCCACTCCTAAATTGGGAATCCCAGAGTGATGAAGAACGGTCTGCTATCCGTGGTAACTAAACTTCCAAGCCACTCGGTCCGCCCCGTCCAGGACAGGAAAGGCGGGACCCTTTAAGGAGGCGGAGAAGAGAACCGCGATGGGCAAGCGTTTTGCCCAATCGCCAGCTGCTCTGGGAGTCTGAAGCCCAATGAGCACGCGGTGGGGGCGGGGGCGGGATGCACACCCGGAAGTGGGTGCGGGCCGGCCGGCTGGCCCGGGGGCCATGGCGGCCGCGGCCCCTGCAGTCGACGGGGTCCCGGGTCGAGGGCCTCCCGGAGAGGTGATTCATCTGAATGTGGGAGGCAAGAGGTGAGTGTAAGAGTTTCTTGAGTCATTACTCTTGGGGCCGGGGACCCGGCTGGGAATACCCGCCTCTCCCGCGGGGGAATTCTGTCCATCAAGGATTGCTCCGCCCCCTGCTGGAGGCGCGGGAGCCTGGATGGATGCTGGGGGAGGGAGGGAAGCTTACCCGGTGCTAAGACTGGGGGCCGCATTCTTCATCCTCCATCATCTCGCGTCCGCTCACCGTCCCCGCACAGATTCAGTACCTCTCGCCAGACTCTCACCTGGATCCCAGACTCCTTCTTCTCCAGGTGATTGGGGAAGCGAGTTTAGCGTTGGGGACGGGAGGGTTCGGTATGGGGAGACCTCATCTTCCCGTCACACACACTCCGGCCCGTGACACTTCTGCGTCCCCTCCCTGCAGTCTTCTGAGTGGACGCATCTCGACACTGAAAGATGAGACCGGAGCCGTGAGTAGAGCGAGAGCTGAAACGGGGCGGGTGGTAGGAGAACAGGAGCCCCACTCAGCCCCGCTCTTGCCCCATCTATTCTCTGCCTCCCTTCCCCGCAGATCTTCATCGACAGGGACCCCACCGTCTTCGCTCCCATCCTCAACTTCCTGCGCACCAAAGAGTTGGACCCTAGGTGGGCATAGAAGATAATGGGGAGTCGTCTTTACCCCTTGAGAAGTCTCTTCTTCCCCTCAGAATGTTCACTTAAATTCTTTAGAATATCCCTCTCCAACACACACATTTTCACCACCCAGATCATTTCTTCTTTAGAATCTTGATACCATCAACATTTGCTACCTCTTGAGATTCTCTGTGCAGTTTCAAAAACTTGGTCCTCAGAATTCTCTGCCCACTCCCGCTCCCCAGACCCTGACACCTAGTCAATTCTACTACCCAGGGGTGTCCACGGTTCCAGTCTCCTCCATGAAGCCCAGTTCTATGGGCTGACTCCTCTGGGTAAGTGGGCCCACCCTTAGCATCCTCATAGAAAACCAGCCCTGTAATGATACCCCCTCTTTCTCCTCACTTCTGAAAGAAGGTGGGGTTAGAGCTGAGGGCACAGGATTTGGTGGTCCTGAGTCTCAGGGGAGTGGTGGTATTCTGTGGAGAAGGAGATAGGGGAGGGGGCAAGGTTCTGCCTCAGCCTTCTCCAAGTCCCAGCCTGTGAGTCCTTCTGCCTCAGTTCGTCGTCTACAGCTTCTTGAAGAGTTGGATCGATCTTCTTGTGGAAACGTCCTCTTTACTGGTTACCTGCCTCCACCAGGTGGGAACTTGTAAGGAATACAGGGTGGGAATGGAGGGTGGGGGGGTTAAAGACTACATTTCCCATAAGGCTGCAGCCCTTGCTTGCCTCAGCTGTGATCCCTGAGACACTATGGGAGTTGTAGTTCGACATCAGATGCTTTGACTAATGCTTGGAGAGGAAGTAGGAAACTGCATTTCCAATGAGGCAATGGGCCAATCCAGTCCCCTTGAGGCTCAAGCTTGCCTTGGAGCCTGATGGAAGTTGTAGTCCAGTTTTGATTTCTTTGTAGAGAGTCTTAGGGAGAACTGGTGTCCTTTGCATGGAGGGGAGAAATATTAAAGGAGAGTTATTGATTGTAATCCCCAAGGGGCAGCCAGCCCACTGGTCATGGAAAATATGCCCCAGTGGTTATTGGGAACTGTAGTCTACTGTGCTTTGCTGATTGGTAGAAGGTACAGAGTTGGGGAGTTCAATTTATGACTTTATTTCCCTAACTTCAGTCAGTACCTATCACCTTCATGAAGTTTGCCAAATATGAAGACCTACTGTTCTCTTAGTTTAATCCTGTATTTTTTTATTGTTATTTTAAATAGAAGCTTTATATCACTGCTTTTTATACCATAAACAAGTGGACGTGAAATAACCCTTAAACATAACAGTGTAATTAAACTCTGGGTAGATGCTGTTGCCTGCCAAGGGAACAGGCTTCCATTTCTTAAAAGGAAAGATTAACAAATATTGAAGGGGTATCATTATCATCACAGCCCCAAACTGATTCTTTGNAAGAATACTGGAGTGGGTTGCCATTTCCTTCTCCAGGGGATCTTCCTGACTCAGGGATTGAACCCAGGTTTCCCACACTACAGGCAGACGCTTTAAGCTCTGAGCCACCAGAGAAGCCCATAACTGACTGTAAGACTTTGTAACTTTGATTAGGTGAGAATATTTTATAGATTTTTTATGCATATTTCACTAAAATTTGTTTCACAATGTATTTAAACATCTTTTAAACGTTCTTCTTTATTTTTAAATACAAATTATATGTATTTGAGGTGTGAATATGACTTGATATACATAATCAAATGATTATCATAGTTAAGCTAGTAGCCTTATCATTTCCTCACAGTAACTTTTCATGGGAAGGATAGGGGGAGAAGTGGCTGAAAGCACCTGAAATCTACTTTCTTAGTGGATTTCCATTATTCAATAGAGTATGGGCTTCCCTGGTGGCTCAGATGTCAAGGAACCTGACTGCAATACAGGAGACTTGGGTTTGATCTCCGGGTTTGGAAGATTCCTCTGCAGAAGGGAATGGCTACCCACTTCAGTATTCTTGCCTGGGTAATTCCATGGATGGAAGAGCCTGGCAAGCTACAGTCCACTAGGTAGCAAATAGTTCAGCACAACTGAGTGATTTTCACACACACACACACACACACACACACACACACACANGTTATTGATATTTCTCCTAGCAGTCTTGGGGATTTCCTCATAGCTCAGTTGGTAAAGAAGTTGCCTGCAGTGCAGGAGACCCCAGTTGGATTCCTGGGTTGGGAAGATTCTTGGGCTTCCTTTTGGCTCAGCTGATAAAGAATCTGCCTGCAATGTGGGAGACTTGGGTTTGATTCCTGGGTTGGGATGATCCCCTGGAGAAGGGAAAGGCTACCTACTCCAGTATTCTGGCCTGGAGAATTCCATGGGCTATACAGTCCATGGGGTCGCAATGAGTCAGACACAACTGAGCCACTTTCACTTTCACTCTCCTGGCAATCTTGATTCCAGCTTGTGCTTCCTCTAGCCCAGTGTTCCTCATGATTTACCCTGCATATAAGTTAAATAAGCAGGGTGACAATATATAGTCTTGATGTACTCCTTTTCTTATTTGGAACCAGTCTATTGTGGATTATCTTTAAGTTTGTTTAAGTGAATAAACAAACATAAGGATAATTTTAGAGAGATGGATGGACATGTGGATATTTCTTTCCTAGTCTAAAATTTCATTATTTCATGAGTTTTTAATGCAGTTCTGCTTTAAATTGTGAAAATCCTGGATAATGGGATTAAGTAGAAGGGCTCAATGTGTCAAGCCCCCAGAAGAGGACAAAAATCACAGGATCTTTCCTTTTCAGAAGTAGAAACCAGAAGAAAAGGTTAGAAAGGCATGCATTAGGTATCTTTTCTTTTTTACCTTGAAAACTNGGATAATGAGATTAAGTAGAAGGGCTCAATGTGTCAAGCCCCCAGAAGAGGACAAAAATCACAGGATCTTTCCTTTTCAGAAGTAGAAACCAGAAGAAAAGGTTAGAAAGGCATGCATTAGGTATCTTTTCTTTTTTACCTTGAAAACTGAGTTACCATGTGAACCAAGATGAGATTAGGACCAGAACATCTCACACCTTCAGTGTGACTGGCACCAAGAGAACAAACAAACAAAACATTCAATTAAAAAAAAAATTTTATTGGAGTATAGTTGATTCACAATGTTGTGTTAGTTTCAGTTGTACTACAAAGTGAATCAGTTATACAAATACTCACTCTTTTTTAGATTTTCTTTTTTCTCATATAGGCCATTACCAAGTATTGAGTAGAGTGCCTGTGCTTTATAGTAGGTCCTTGCTAGTTATCTATTTTATATGTAGTAGGTGTGGATATGTCAGTCCCAGTCTCCCAATCTACTGCCCCCTTATCCCCACAGTAATTCCCCACAGTAACCATAACTTTGTTTTCTACATCTCTATTTTGTAGATAAGTTCATTTGTACCCCCCCTTTTTCTTAAATTCCCACATATAATCAATATCATATATTTATCTTTCACTGAGTTGCTTTACTCAGTATAGATAATCTCTGCTGCTGCTGCTGCTGCTAAGTCACTTCAGTTGCGTCTGACTCTGTGCGACCCCATAGATGGCAGCCCACCAGGCTCCCCCATCCCTGGGATTCTCCAGGCAAGAACCCTGGACTGGGTTGCCATTTCCTTCTCCAGGGCAGGAAGGTGAAAAGTGAAAGTAAATTCTCTCAGTCAATGACAATCTCTAAGTCCATCCATTTGCTGCAAATGGCATTATTTTGTTCTTTTTATGGCTGAGTAATATGTCATTGTGTATATGTACTACATCTTCTTTATCTGTTCCTCCAATTGGACATTAGTTTAGGACATCCATGTCCTGGCTATTGATGAATATTGGACTGCATGTATCTTTTCAAATTATGATATTCTTCTAATATTTGTCCAAGAGTGGAATTGCTGGATCATACAGTAGGTCTATTTTAGTTTTTTTAAGAGTCTCCATACTACTCTCCATAGTAACTGTACCTATTTATATTCCTACCAATGTAATAGAAGAGAACTCTATTCTCCACACCCTCTCCAGCACTTAATGCTTGTAGATTTTTTGAGATGGCCATTTTGACCAGTGTGAGGAGATACTTATCAATCTTTCATGATTAAAAAAAATCTAAAATCTTACCAGGTTTACATGGAAATGTTTTATCAGAGAATTCAGAACAAAACACTGACTCAGTCCCTTCAAAGAACTTAAAGGCAAGTAGGAGAGGCATATTTAAGTAATTGCATAAAATATACTTAATTTTCCCTGAGTGAAAATTATAGAGAAAAACTTCAGGGTATTAAGAGACTATGAGAGGGCAAGGCACTTTTATGTAACCAGGATTTTCAGAGAGGTGTGGTTTAAGCTCGGACATGAAGAATGAAAAAAAAGCCTAAATTGGTTGAAATGAAGGTGTTGTGGTGGGTACATGGAAGAGGAAAAGATGCATGGTTTCACTAACTTAAGAGATTTCATGGCACGAGTTCCATGATCATTGTCCATGATGGGTAGTAAAAGTCATCCAATTCAAAAACACTCCTTGGCTGTCATTGGATTTGGGTTATAACAAATTATAATAGTCTGAATTTAAGTGGAATTTAGAGTTTCCTGTAATTTGAGGATTTTATTATAAATTATTTTTATATAATGAGTTTCTGACCCATGTTAAATCACTGTCACCTCTGCCACCAAGTCAGTGTTAATTAATGGAAAGGCTATGATTTTCAAATCAAGTGATATTCAGAGTTAAATTGACTCTTACTACCTTGTTTGATAAACAGCAGTCTGGTCAAGATGGACTATTGAGAGATAATTTTTTAAGAACAATTATGAAATTGGCAGAGCATAAGTACACTAATTTAAGTAGATCGAGTATGTTCAGTTTATTGAAATGAATCTTTTCAGTAGAAGAAAAAACACCCTTGAGAATGTTGTTAAGACAATATAACAAGTTAGATTAATATAGATTTGACCAGCAAATGATTCTTCACTTACTGGCCTTTGGATTTCAATAATATTTAGCCAGAGGCTGTTTTTCAAGTACTGTCACTTGGGCTTTTTATAATGAAAGTCAGAAAGGAAGCTTTAATGAGCTCTATCCAAGTTCATAACATTCAGACTCCAAACCCAGAAAACAAAACCAGCCACCTGTAAATGTTTGACCTATTGTTCAGAAGGGAATTCTTTGAAGAGAGGTAGAGATTTGCAGAATATAGAAGTGAAGTTGGGAAAATACCAAAAGACAAAACTTCCCTACTTGAAAATTTAACAGTCAGCCTGATTCTACTCTTTCAGGTAAAGTTATTCAGAGCTATATTCCCAGAGTGATCTAGAAAAATAGCTTGCATTGAAAATTGTGTTCAATGTGCTCATCTGTTATTCCCAAGGTTATAGTGAATGTGTTGAGTATTTTTTTTCCTGTTAACCCAAAATTTCAGTATATTTTTGGATATCTTTAGAAAGAGTAAATCAGGCTATATCTCAGTTCTACATCTACCATTTGCTCAGGGGGTACTGATAAGTATTAACAAAAGAGAGAAAAGAACTTATGAAAGTACAAAGTAAAATGTTCCACTTATGAAGTGTGAAATGTGAGCACTTGGCTAGAAATTTTATTATGGCCAGTCTATGAAGGAGGTGTTTCTATTTTCAGTTCAGTTCAGTCGCTCAGTCATGTACAACTCTTTGCAACCCCATGAACCACAGCACACCAGGCCTCCCTGTCCATCACCAACTCCCAGAGTCCACTCAAACCCATGTCCATCGAGTCAGTGATGCCATCCAGCCATCTCATCCTCTGTCATCCCCTTCTCCTCCTGCCCTCAATCTTTCCCAGCATCAGGGTCTTTTCCAATGAGTCAAATCTTTGCACGAGGTGGCCAAAGTAACCACTAACTCTAACCCTGCATTTTATCTGGCAACCGTACTTTAATTACTTTTTTTCTGATGCACCATGAATGAAAAATAAGCTCTTTGCTGTGTCCTATATGATTTAAAAAATCATAACTCTGCTGGTCACTGTCTACTTCTGTCACTGCATCTCATGCCGTTGTCTTCAAACCAGTGTGTTCTAGCCACGTTGATTGAATGTCACTTTTTCCAATGAACTTTTTCTTTCCTCAGAGACTTTACTCATCATCTCCTTTATTTTTCCTCATCTTTCAGCTCTCACCTTAGATGGCATGTTTTCTGAGGGGCCTCTTGCTTACTTACCAAGGTAGATTCCCTATTCACTTGCCTCTAAAACCACAACTTCTAATTATCTGTTTCTTCAGACCTTTAAGAATCTTTTAATTCCGCAAGTTACTTTAGGGCAAGGACCTTGTCTGGTTCCTTCAGCAATGCTTACTGATCAGTTAGCAGTGTGTTTGGTACACACACAAAATCTGCTAAATACTTTAAAATTGTTTAAAAATAAATGTGTCCGTATTGTTTCAAATAATAGTATCTCCCTCAAACAGACTATTGTGCACATTGAATAATATTCACAGAGTATATAGATATATACTTGACACAGCCTATGTGATCAATAACTGATAGTTATTTGTTTTACTTCTACTGATGATACTCTATGAAATGATCCTATTCTGGCAGATATGGCCTTGTGATAATTTTCTTTTAGGAAACCAACAAATAAACAAAGAAAGTCATCACTTAAGAGCCTTTTGAATACCTACTACTATTAAAACTGCCCACTCCAGTATTCTTGGGCTTCCCTTGTGGCTCAGCTGGTAAAGAATCTGCCTGCAATGTGGGAGACCTGAGTTCAATCCCTGGCTTGGGAAGATCCTCTGGAGAAGGGAAAGGATACCTAAGTATTCTGTCCTAGAGAAAGGAATTCTGTCCTAGGAAAGTATTCTGTCCTAGAGAATTCCATGGACTGTATAGTCCATAGATATAACTGAGCAACTTTCACTTTCAGTATTAAATAACCTCTAAACTAAACAAATATTTTCCATTTATTAGTTTATTTTTAAAGCTCCTATTTGCTCTCCCTTTTCTATGTTTTCAAAATTTTCCCTTGACAATTATTCTCCCAGACCACAATCAGCTTCAGCAGAGACTACATTCTTTCACCAGTAAACAAACAAACAAAGTAAAGTAAACAGAGTATTAAGGAAGGCAGAGAGAGTCTGGCCATCTTGAATGATTTTTTTTTTTTTTTGTCTATTGGCACAATTAATAGAGTATTATTGGAACATTTCAAACTGCTGAAAATTTATACTGCAATTTGTGATTGTTAAGCATGTGGAAGGAAAGGACTCAGATCTTCTTATAAGGAGCTTCATTCAATCTCCTTGCAATTATTCACCGAGCAATCAGTGCATGTAAACTAGATATGCTAAGGGCCAAGGTGTAATACATGCTTCTCATTTAGCATAAATCAATAAACAATAAAAATCAATGAGATAAACCTCTTAAGGATGTGAGAAATATATAAAAAGATCAACTAATAATGAGAGAATCAATAAAATTTGGTAGAAATGATGGCTTTTCAGGTAGGTTATGAAGGATGACTAATAAATGTATATGAGGAATAAAGAGAAATGAATGTTCTTATCAACTACATAATAGAACATATTTTGTTGTTTGGACATTTTGAGTTTTTTTTTTTAATTGGCTATAGACCAGTCTCATAGAGAACTTTTAATAACAATTTAAGTTAGTCAGCTCTCTTTAAGTTATAATATAGTAACAAATGATTTCAAAACCTTGGTAGCTTGCAATTACAGAGATTGATTTCTTAGTATTACTACATATACTTTGTAAAATGGCTGTAATCACCCCACACCCTGCCATCTTATTTATTCTGGGACCAAGATTTAAAGTAGATTCCTTACTGAGGGAATGGTTAGGTTTACAGGGAGAAAGAAAGTGGTAGGACCAAGTAACAGCTCTTAAAATAGCTGCTCAGAAGTGGTATGTGTCACCTCCACACACACTGGCCAGAGAAAGTCACATGAAAAAACCTAATGGTAATGGTGCTGTCCAGAAGCGCAATGTGAACCTGTTAAAAACTCCCCTTTATTGAGGCATATACCACAGGAAATATCAATATGTTAAAATTAATTAGATATTCCAGTTTGCTCAACATGTAGCTAATACTAATGCTGATTATAATTTATTTGCACATCTTTATTGCCTTTGCCTAGATGCTCTAAGAAATTTAATATTCTTTGTAAATCCCTTGAATTTTGGAAATATTTTTTGACAGACATTTTAAGAAATTCATTTTCTAAACTTGCAGAAGCCCAATAGAATATCTCCAATTTTCATAAGAGTAAAGAAGCAACACTGTTAAGGAAATATGGGGGGTGGGGGGGGGGGGGGCTATAAGATTGGCTGGTGAGTGGGTACCTGGGTAGAAGGGGATTTCACAGCTAAGGAGGAGTGGACAACATACTGTAATATCAACAATAGGAGGAGAAACAGTGCCTCCATTAGACTGACAGCCACATTCAGTTGATAATTTGCAAATAATTAAAAAAAATCATTATCTTAACTTGTAATTATGAAAAAATTAATTAATTCATAGAAACTTCAGTTTTAAATTCCAAACACAACTTGTGATATGGAGTATCATGCTTTTTAGGCTACATTTTGCCCTTTATATGGTTTATCTTTACATTTAATTTGTTTGGGGGACATATAAAACAAGTAACTCTCAACTTGGAGGGTAATGTTCTATAGAAATTTTGTGTCATTGTTGATGGCCTTTGAGAATGCACTCAGACTTTCTACCATCTATAGACAATTTTAAATATTCAACAAAAGGGGCACTTATCATACTTACATTGCATATAAGTTTAGAGCCAAAATGAAAGTGTTTTTATATTCCCTAAATTTGTGCAATGCAAACTACTTGCACTGGCCCTACTTCACTAATTTTTAAAATATAGACATGGAGAAGACTCTTGAGAATCCCTTGGACTGCAAGGAAATCAAACCAGTCAATCCTAAAGAAAATCAATCCTGAATATTCATTGGAAGGACTCATGCTGCAGCTGAAGCTCCAATACTTTGGCCACCTGAAACAAAGAGCCGAATCATTAGAAAAGACCATGATACTGGGAAAGATTGAAGGCA
Source organism: Neotragus pygmaeus (assembly GCA_006410875.1). Taxonomy (NCBI): domain Eukaryota; kingdom Metazoa; phylum Chordata; class Mammalia; order Artiodactyla; family Bovidae; genus Neotragus; species Neotragus pygmaeus. The sequence continues at coordinate 59,246 of SJYV01027424.1, forward strand.
GAAGAAGGGGATGACATCACTGGATGTCATCACTGACTAAATGGACATGAGTTTGAGCAAGTTCCAGGAAATGGTGATGGACAGGGAAATCCGGTGTGCTGCAAAGAATCAGACACGACTGAGTGACTGAACAGTAACAATGTAAATCCCTCCCATCCTCCTTAAAAACCTTCAAGAATTTCTCATTTATTTAGGTTAAAGCCTATAGACTTTTAAAATGGATATAAAATACAACATGATATTGATCCCCCCCCAAATGTTTTTAACACAGTTTCACATGAACACCATGGTCCATGAATCAATTTAAGAGAGGAAAACAGCCAAAGAACAAGGAAAGAAACCCATATATGGTGAAAATAGAAAGATCTGCAAGTTACTGAAAAAAGCAGGGGTAGATAAAGTTAAGAGGAAATTCACAAATCATATGAATCATAAATTCTATTGTGTAGTGTGGCTGTATTATACACCATCAAATTGATAGGTAGAACAAAATCTACTGTTTATTGGGTACTTTTAAATTCTGGACTCGTATACACAATATCTCATTTAATTTCAAAAGAAACCTGCAAGGTGGATGTTAACAGTACCATTTACACCTAAGGGAAAGAAAGGCTGAGAAGTCAATTAAAAGGGGAAAATCTTACATAGCAAGTAATTGAAAAAGGCTGGGTTACAAACCCATATAGAGCAAATTTCAAAAATCTTTCCAAAACTATGTAAGGTTATCTTTTTATAGAGAATAAAATGGCATTTAAACTTTGAAATTCATCCAAGTTAGTGTGTTGACTCTAAATTTGTTCTGTTTATACCTTGAAAATGGAGAGTTTGAAACAAGGACTTTACAAACCATGCCCTCAGCCTTAGCACCTGATTACATTTAGTTACACAATATTTAAATTCCTGAAAGGGAAAAATATTAATACTAATTTCTTAAAACTCTATTTTAGAGGAAAGGTTAAAACTAGAAATTCTTAAAAAATGGGTTTTACTTCTGTTTTCTTTCATTTTATGTGTCAGTTTCCCAAGGACCAAAGCATATCACAAAGAGAGCAGGGTAAAATTTTCATGACAAATACTGGTTAACTTCTAGATAAAGACTTTTTTCATCTATTTGTGCATACTAGATGAATGACAAGAAAGACAAGATCTAGCAGGGTAATGTGTTAAAAATTATTATTATTACAGTTAATATGGTTCATATTGTATTATTTTTTTTATTTTGTAAGAATCACATAATCCTATGTCCTTTGCAAAACATTAATAATAGAGACATTATCAGATGAAAAAGCCACTAGAAAAGGCATTGCAGTAGTGGTTTTTGTCTATTCACATGACACTAATCAACTTTAAAGTTGATTATGAAGTTTGATAAGAAAAGCAAACTTCAAATTTATACCCCAGTTATTAAGATGGAGTCTGATTTTATGCTGTTGGTTGTTGCAATTCTTTATAGTGGGTAATTATGATATTACTGAGACATAATTTTTAGGTTATGTACTTCTTTTTTTTAATCAAAACAAAACAATTAGGTCTGTCTTAATAGCCTACTGGCTTTTATATTACAGTTCTCTAATTGTAAAAAAAGCAAATCAGGAAGTGTTCCAGATTATTTTCACATATAATAATAGTTACATGCACTCAATTCTTCCTTAAGAAACCAACAGTAATTCAAATATAAAACAGCAAGGTTAATAAAGCACCCCACTGAGGTCACTAATATAGTATATTATGTATAGTATATCACGATTTCTGTTGATTCTGTTTTCTGGCCTCATCAAAAGCATCTATCAGCAACAACTTCCTGTAATCATTTGAAAAGTAAGATCTTGCCTAAGGATGTTCGCATTCTGCTTCACATTTTGTGGTAGGGAACAGACAAAAACAGACCAGGTGATCTGCATTGCAAGGGCACAGTTAAGAACTGGATGGTTTAAAACATCTGAAACTTCAGAATGTCCTTGAACTTCCATCTATTCATTTTTAAATATAATGTTGAAGTAACATGCATTAAATTACATAAAGGGAAATAACAGATTCAGAGTGAAATAAGTCAAAATTATATCAGATTCTTTTATCCCTAAAACATAAAGTGCGTGGATTCTGTATGATGGAGTACAAAGAAAAGACTTGGATTTAAATCCTCTCTCCTAACTACTGGTTGTGATTCTGAGCACTTGCATATTATGGATGAAAAATACCTCTCTGGAGTGATAGATGAAGGTAGGATCACAGCCCTCATATGGAGTAGTTAGTTGGTCTTCTGCATTTTCTCCCTGTTCCTAAACCTTCAGTTGTCTTGGACCTCTGCTTCATCCTTTGTGCTACATCTATGGCATGCACGGTGGATTTAGAAAGGCAGAGGAACAAGAGATCAAATTGCCAACATCTGTTGGATCATAGAAAAAGCAAGAGAATACTGGAAAAAAATATCTACCTCTGCCTCATTGACTATGCTAAAGCCTCTTTGTGGATCACAACAAACTGTGGAAAATGCTTAAAGAGATGAGAATACCAAACCACCTTCCCTGCCTCCTGATAAATATCTATGCAGGTCAAGAAGCAACAGTTAGAACCAGACATAGACAACAGACTGGTTCCAAATAGGGAAAGAAGTACATCAAGGCTATATATTGTTATCCTGTTTATTTAACTTATATGCAGAGTATATCACGCAAAATGCCGGGCTGGATGAAGCTCAAGCTAGAATCAAGATTGTTGCGAGAAATATCAGTAACCTCAGATATGCAGATGACACCAACTTTATGGCAGAAAGTGAAGAGAAACTAAAGAGCCCCTTGATGAAAGTGAAAGAGAAGAATGCAAAAGCTGGCTTAAAACTCAACATTCAAAAAACTAAGATCATGGCATCTGGTCCCACCACTTCATGGCAAATAAATGGAAAAACAATGGAAACAGTGACAGACTTTATTTTCCTGGGCTCCAAAATCAGTGCAGATGGTGACAGCAGTTGAAATTAAAAGATACTTGCTCCTTGGAAGAAAAGCTATGGCCAAACTAAACAGCATATTAAAAAGCAGAGACATTACGTTGCCAACAAAGGCCCATCTAGTCAAAGCTATGGATTTTCCAGGAGTCATGTATGGATAGGGCTTCTCTCAGATCTCAGTTAGTAAAGAATCTGCCTGCAATGCAAGAGACCCAGGTTTGATTCCTCAGTTGGGAAAATCCCCTGGAGAAGGAAATGGCAACCCACTCCAGTATTCTTGCCTAGAGAATTCCATGGTCAGAGGAGTCCGGTAGGCTACAGTCTATGGTGTTGCAAGAGTCAGACAGGACTTAGTGACTAAACCACCATGTATGGATGTGAGAGATGGACTATAAAGAAAGCTGAGTGCCAAAGATTTGATGCTTTTTAACTGTGGAGTTGGAGAAGACTCTTGGGAGTCCCTTGGACTAAAAGGAGATCAAAACAGTCAATCCAAAAGGAAATCCATCCTGAATATTCATTGGAAGGACTGATACTAAAGCTGAAACTCTAATACTTTGGCCACCTGATGTGAAGAACTGACTCCCAGGAAAAACCCTGATGGGAAATATTGAAGGCAGGAGGAGAAGGGGATGACAGTGGATGAAATGGTTGGATTGCATCACTGACTTGATGGACATGAGTTTGAGCAAGCTCTGGGAGTTGGTGATGGACAGGGAAGTCTGTTGTGCTGCAGTCCATGTGGTTACAAAGGGTTGTACATAACTGAACAACTGAACTGAACTGATGCTATGCACACCAACCCTCTGCAAATGTATTTACTTTTCTCCAATCCCATTGCCTCAATCCTCTCAATGAAACTTCTACACCAGTCTTTTAATCTAACCTACTTCCTTGCATCTGATTTTCTGTCAGTTCTATATCTTTCAAAGACTTCAATAGCCATACTGGGACCTTCTAAATTGTGTTTTATGTGTTATACTCAGAAAATATTACATTTTTTTTTCCACAAAGCTCTGTTCTAAGTCATTTGTCTCAAATGTTGTTATTACATGGATGTAAATTTTACTCAAGTACAAGTGTTAGTTGCTTCAATTGTGTCCGACTCTGTAACCACATGGATTGTTGCTCTCAAACCACGGAATTCTCTAGGCAAGAATACTGGAGTGGGTTGCCATTACCTTCTCCAAGGGATTTTCCCGACTCAGGGATCAAACCCAGGTCGCCTGCATTGCAGGCAGATCCTTTACTGTCTGAACCTACAGGGAAGCCCAAATTGTACTCAGCCTAAAAAGCAATTGCCATCTTCTTCATAAAGGATTTCCAAATCTCCTTAGTTTTGATTACTGCTTCTCCGTTCATGATCTGACCTTCCTCCCTTTTGTAAAATAAACATAATTCACACTGAGGATATCTAACTATAGATTCCATAAAGATGTAATGCTATAAATTTGGTAACATAAGAATAAAAATTGATGAAGCACAAGCTGGAATCAAGATTGCCGGGAGAAATATCAATAACCTCAGATATGCAGATGACATCACCATTATGGCAGAAAGTGAAGAAGAACTCAAAAGCCTCTTGATGAAAGTGAAAGAGGAGAGTGAAAACGTTGGCTTAAAGGTCAACATTCAGAAAACTAAGATCATGGCATTTGGTCCCATCACTTCATGGCAAATTGATGGAGAAACATCTAAAGATGGCTGACTTTATTTTTCTTGGCTCCAGAATCACCGCAGATAGTGACTGCAGCCATGAAATTAAAAGACGCTTCTTTATTGTTTTGGGTCTGGGTTTATAAGCTTTTTTTGTGTTTTCTGTCTAGAGAATATCCTTTAGGATTTGTTGGAGAGCTGGTTTGGTGGTGCTGAATTCTCTTAGCTTTTGCTTGTCTGTAAAACATGTATAATATTGTATAAGAAATGAATCACCAGTCTAGGTTCAATGCAAGATACAGGATGCTTGGGGCTGGGGCACTGGGATAACCCAGATAGATTGTATGGTAAGGGAGGTGAGAGGGGGGTTCAAGAGTGGGAACTTATGTACACCCATGGTGGATTCATGCTGATGTATGGCAAAACCAATACAGTATTGTAAAGTAAAAAAAAAAAAAAAAGAAAAAGAAAAAGAAAATAATTATCTTGTAAATTAAAAAAATAATAATAAAATTAAAAAAAAAAATAAAAGATGCTTACTCCTTGGAAGGAAAGTTATGACCAACCTAGACAACACATTAAAAAGCAGAGACATTACTTTGCCAACAAAGGTCCATCTAGTAAAGGTTATGGTTTTTTCAGTAGTCATGTATGGATGTGAGAGTTGGACTATAAAGAAAGCTGAGCATCGAAGAATTGATGCTTTTGAACTGTGGTGTTGGAGAAGACTCTTAAGAGTCCCTTGGACTACAAGGAGGTCCAACTAGGCTATCCTAAAGGAGATCAATCCTGGGTGTTCATTGGAAGGACTGATGTTGAAGCTGAAACTCCAATACTCTGGCCACCTGATGCAAAGTGTTGACTCGTTTGAAAAGACACTGATGCTGTGAAAGATTTAGGGCAGGAGGAGAAGGGGACAACAGAGGATGAGATGGTTGGATGGCATCACCGACTCGATGAATATGAATTTGGGTAAACTTGGAGTTTGTGATGGACAGGGAGGCCTGGGGTGCTGTGGTCCATGGTGTCACAAAGTCAGACATGACTGAGCAACTGAATTGAACTGAAAGAACAATTCTTTTGAATCTGGTCCTCTGTTTACTCCACTCAGTACTTCTTTTGTTGGAAAGTGTGTTTTGTGTGTGTATGTGGGGATATGTGAGTGTGACTGAATACTTACAAATATCTTATTTCCTTTACTAGATCAGAAGTTAGGTTCCATGCAAAATTCATGTCCGATGTATCCCCTTTTGCCTATTCTAATACCTTCTAAGCTGTGGAGACATTTGATGAATGCTTGGTAACTGAATAAAATTTATTATTTTATTTTCTGATGTTTTTATTTACTCAGCGCTTTGTTTCTAAATAGTTATAAATTAATGTGTTTTCCCTGTCATTTGTATTAAAAGAAGTATATTCATAAAGTGTTCTTAATTGGCTTATTATATATCTTGAGGGAAAGTTGAGTCTTTTTGTTAATTCCCCAACCACATTAATATAGAGGAAGTTATTGAATATTGGGCACAGGAACATTAATTCCTTCCCCCTAAGATTTATTGTCAGTCATCCAGATATTCAGCAATATTTAAATGTACTTTTTTGAGAGCACTAAAAATATTTCTCTTTTATTTTTCTGCAAGATTATTATATTTGTTTTATAAATTATAAATAACTTTAAATTTTTAATAAACTGTATAATCTGAACACATTTGTATGAATAAAATTATAATTTTAAATACACTATGCTTACAACAATTGTAGTAAGCAGCATAAGACCAGCCCTCAAAAGATAAATCTACATTAAACTGAAGCATCATGAAAAATGCATGGGAAAATGCAATAGGAAGAAGTATAATTACTATGGATTAAAAATTTTGCATCAGGGTGGAGGAGAATAAAATCTATCAAGTATATTATCTTTATTGTGACATATTACGAAAATGATTAACACTATTACTCTTAAATTATAGGTTAAAATGGGCTTGAGGCCCTCACTTTATTCAACTGGCTAACATTTGACATTAGATTCATAAGTCACATAAGGATATGCATAAGAGACACAGGATCTAGTGAAAATACAGGGCTCCAACTCAGGCTCCAACTATGGATTCCCAGATTTTGATTTAAATAGTGCAGATCTAGTGTGCCTGTGTATTATTTGAAAGGAATTATAAGAAAATATAAGAGCTATCTTTGTACTTCTATCACAAAATGGCTTACTACCTTTTCTTACTCATCCCTAGGTTTCAGAAAATTGATTCAAAGCTATGAATTATAGACTGAAGCAAAAGTACCTTGGTAGCTTCATAGATGACACTGGAAATTGGCATCATTTAACTAACTTTGATAAGCCATATAAATTCCCTTAATACTTAAATTAATCTGGAGAAATGTTTCTATTCAGAATCCTTATAAAATTTCCCCTTTCCTTAGACATCTATCTATCTTTGAAGGTCACTGTATTAATTTGCCATGGATTCTTCAATAGTGTAATCGACGGGGTGGCTTAAACAGCTGAAAAATATTTTCTCATAATTTTGGAGTCTAGTAGCCCAAGATTGGGATTCCTTGTTGGCTCAGCAGTAAAGAATTCACCTGCCAGTGCATGAAACATGGGTTTGATCCGTGGGTCAGGAAGATCCCCTGGAGANGTGTAATCGACGGGGTGGCTTAAACAGCTGAAAAATATTTTCTCATAATTTTGGAGTCTAGTAGCCCAAGATTGGGATTCCTTGTTGGCTCAGCAGTAAAGAATTCACCTGCCAGTGCATGAAACATGGGTTTGATCCGTGGGTCAGGAAGATCCCCTGGAGAAGGAAATGGCAACCCACTCCAGTATTCTTGCTTGGGAAATCTCATGGACAGAGGAGCCTGGCAGGTTATAATCTGTGGGGTCACAGAGGCAGACACGACTTAGCGACTGATCACCTATGCAGCCCAAGATCAAGGTGTTGGCAGAATTGTTCTTTCCCAAGGCTTCTTTTTCTCCTTGGCTTGTAGATGGCTGTGTAGTGTCTTCATAAGGCCTTTCCTCTCTGTTCTACTTTCCTATTTTTATAAGGATGCCAGTTAGATTGGGGTTCACCCAATATTTTTATTTTAAACTTAGTTATCTCTAGAAACACGTTATCTCAAAATATGGTCACATTCTGAGGTACTGTGGGTGAAGACTTCAGTCATGATTTTTGATGGGACATGACTCAACCCATAATGAACACATTCTTGAAGAAATTTTCTCCAACGTCCTCAATACTGCCCCCAACTCATTCATGTTTCCAAAAATTACTATCTTAAGAGTCGGATACGACTGAGCAACTTCACTTTCACTTTTCACTTTCATGCATTGGAGAAGTAAATGGCAACCCACCCCATTGTTCTTGCCTGGAGAATCCCAGGGATGGGGGAGCCTGGTGGGTGGCCGTCTATGGGGTCGCACAGAGTCGGACACGACTGAAGTGACTTAGAAGCAGCAGCAGCAACAGCAACAGGCTTTAACCTTATTTATATAATCTGCCTTATATCAGTTTTTTGTCCTGAAGGGAAACAGTGATCTGTTCTCTCTGTTGCTTTCTCTATAGAGATTTTCAATAATTATATTTATTTCTTAGTACTGTCATGAATGGGGGGCTTAGTAGTAAAAAAATCTGTCTGCAATGCTGGAGCTGCAGGAGACATGGGTTCTATCCCTGGGTCAGAAAGTTCCCTGGAGGAAAGTATGGCAACTTGCTCCAATATTCTTGCCTGGGGAGTCCCATGAACAGAAGAGCCGGTCCAGCCATAGGGTTGTAAACAGTCCATAAGGTCACAAAGAGTCAGACACTCTTTAGCAACATGCAACTTAGCATGCACACACACTCTGTCATGAATATTATATTTCAAAGATAATTTGCCATTGTGTTTAACACATAATTAGCATTCATAATTCAATAAAGGATCATTCTTTCCTTCTCCCTCTCCTTCACACCTCTCTCTCTCTCTGTCTTTGCCTCTCTTATACATGTAGAACATACCACCATTTTCAAATATTTACCTTTAAAAAGTGGCTAGATACCTGCTCAGACTGACTTTCCTCACTTTCTTCCAGGGAAGCCATGACATAGTCCATAAGAAACATACAGAATTCTGTAAGTTTCCATGGATTTGCTTCAGTTTTTTTCTAAGAATGCTGTCAATATCCATAATGACAGAATATTATTAATATTATTTAATATGAATTTAGCTTTTTGCTAGTTAATTTTAATAAATAACTATATACCATTGCCTACATAAAACTACATTCTTGGCATTTCACATATATAATTGGATTTGATATGATAACCATGTAAATAATGCAGGTATTATGTTCATATTTTACAGAATACAAAATATATTCTAAGAGTGGTTAAATAAAAGGTCACATAATTAAACAGTAAAGGAATTTTAGCCTAGATATCTCTGTGTCAAAGCTTGCTGCTCTTTTCATTATTCTATCTTTTTTTCTTTGTCTTAAACCAACAATAATCAGAGGACAATGACAAAATGACTGGGCATGGCTGAATAATGTCACCCTGAAAAATTCACGTCTACCTGAAAGATGTGTATTTGAAATACAGCTTTTGCAAATGTAATCAAATTGAGAATATGCTGGATTAGGATTGACCCTAAATCCAATAGGATTGATGCCTTTATGAGAATAAAATCCAAAGTTTGCAGCAACAACTTCTGACAGACTTTCTAACGTGCCAACTTGACCTGTGGATGTGGACTTGCAGCCCCCACAATAATGTAAGCCAGTTCCTTTCAATAAGTCTCCTTAAATATCCTATCAGTTTCGTTTCTCTGGTGAGCCCTGATAGACGTAGTGATCCTATGAGCTCTTGGCCTATTCTTCTGGTAACTGTCACATTTCTCCATTCCATCTTAAAGACCTACAAAATTCTCATTGTACATATCCTTCATTTCCAAGATTCAATTTATTCCAAGATAGTCTATTTTTTATGAAATTGTAAATGAAAACGTTTTCTTAATTTCCCTTTCAGATAGTTTGTTGTTAGTATATACAAATGACTAGAATTCTATATTGACTATATATCCCTGCCATGAACTTCCCTCTTAAAACAGCTTTTGTAGCATTCTGTAAGTTTTGGTTTGTTGTAACTACATAGTCACTTGTCTCAAAATATTACTTGATTTCTCTTTTGATTTCTTCTTTGACATATTGGCTATGCATAAGTATGTAGTTTTAATCTCTGCATATTTGTGAATTTTCCAGTTTTCCTCTTGTAACCGATTACTAGTTTCATACCACTATAGTCAGAAAAGATGCTTCATATGATATTCGTCTTCCTATAGTTATTAATATTTGTTTCATGGTATAACACATATGATATATCCTGAAGAATGCCCCATGTGTACTTGAGAGGAATATGCTTTCTTCTGCTTTTGCATGGAATGTTCTGTAAAAGTTTGCTAAGTCCAACCAGTCTATTATGTCATTTAAGTTCAGGGTTTCTTATTGATTTTCTGTCTGTATGCTCTATTCATTATTGAAAGTGGCGTACTGAAGTCCCCTGCTTTTATTGCATTTTGAAGGTTTATGTCTGTTATATCCCTTTATGTCTGTTAATATTTGCTTTATATATTTAGGTGCTTCTATACTGGATACATAAATAAATGGAAATATTACTTTATTGAATTGATCCCTTTGTCTCTTTACCTTAAAGCCTATTTGTACTACATTGTATATCACTAACAAATTATCATATTTGTAGTTATTTTATCACTTTCCATTTTAACCTTCCTACTAGATTTGCAAGTGATTAACCCACCACCATTACAGCACTAAAATGTTCTGAATGTAACTATATAGCTGCTTGCAACTGAAATTTATACTTTCATACACTTCCTGTTATTGATTAGTGCGCTTTCATTTCATCTTAAAGAAGCCCCTTTACAGCTGGGACTTTAGCTTTAAGAAAGGGACTTTGGTCCATTGGTGACAAACAACTTCAGTTTTCGCTTGACTCTGCAACTGTTTCTCCGTCTTTCAGTTCTGAATGAACACTTTGCTGGATAGAATATTCTTGGTTGGGAATTTTTTTGCTTTCTTTCTTTTTTCTTTTAGCCCTTTGAATCTATCACACTATTTCCCTCTGGCCTTCAAAGTTTCTACTGAAAAAGTACGCTGCTACTCTTATGCGGATTCTTTTGAACATAAGAAATTGTTTTTTTCCTGCTGCTTTTAAGATTCTATCTTTAACATTTGATAATTTAATTAAAATAATCTTGGTGTGAGGTGCTTTGGTTTCATCTTGTTTTGAACTCCCTGGAATTCCTGTATCCGTATGTCTATTTCTTTCTTCAGGTTTGGGAATTTTTTAGCCTCCATTATCTTTTCAGATAAGCTTTCTACCCCTTGATTGCTCTTTTCTCCTTCTGGGATTCCTATAATATGGATAATGGTCCATTTCATAAGCCCCTTAAGTTATCTTCTCTTTTTCTTTTTTTTTTTTTGTGTGACTCCTCTTGTCTTTGAGGATGTTGATCCATTTCTTCTGCTTCATCTAGTTTTCTGTTCTTTATTGAATTTTCAGTGTAGCTATTGTATTCTTCAGTTTTATAACTTCTGTTTAGTATCTTTTAATATTCTCTATCTCTTTTTGAAAACCTTGCTTTGTTCACACATTGTCTTCATAAGTTCAATGAGGATCTTTATACTTCTATTTTGAACTTTTTATCAGGAAAATCATTTGTCTCCTTTCACTAAGGTATGTTCTTGGGATTTTATCTTTTTTTTTCATTTGGGATATAGTTCTCTCGTCATTATCCTTGACTCTCTGCTGTTTAAAAAGTGAAAGTGTAGTCTTTAAAAAGTGAAAGTGTAGTTACACAGTCCTGTTCAACTATGCAACCCCATGGACTGTAACCTGCCAATCTCCTCTGTCCATGGAATTTTCCAGGCAAGAATATAGGAGTGGGTTGCCATTTTCTTTTCCAAAGGAACTTCCTGACCCAGGGATTGAGCCTGGATCTCCTGCACTGGAGGAAAATTCTTTAAATCTGAGCCACCAAAGAAGTCCCTTTAAAGAGGGGTCTCCTGTAAAAAAAAAAAAAAAAGAAGAAGAAGAATCTTACTGTGTAGCCTGGCCCTAGTTCTTAGCTGTTTCTCTGTGATTATTCAAGCTACCTCCCTTGTTCTTAGTGGTTCCCAGCAGTTGAGGGTATGCCAAGACCTGTTAGCATCCCAAAAAGTAGGATCTCAGCTGACTAGAGTCAGCATGCTTAGAAGTCAGACCTTCAGGCAGCGGCTTTAGAAGTATGAAAATACACCTGTTTCAGGGAAAGCTAGGCAATTGGTGTTTCTGTCTCTTCATGGTGTGCTGAATTCTACAGGGATCTTTGGTTAAGAACTGTTTCTTTGTTTGCTATAATCCTGTGGAACTCCTAAGTGCTAGCCGCCCAACTACCAAGATCAGGTGATCAAACTGGTATGTCCCCTGAGTGTCAGCCACAAAAGTCAGGGTGCCAGATATCTGTATAACCTCCTTCCAGGGATAAAATGAGCATCAACATTTTAGGAATCAGTGAACTAAAATGGGCCAGAATGGGCAGATTTAATTCAGATAAACATTATATCTACTACTGTGGGCAAGAATACCTTAGAAAAAATGGAGTAGCCCTCATAGTCAACAAAAGAGTCTGAAATGCAGTACTTTGGGGCAATCTCAAAAACATCAGAATGACCTCTGTTTGTTTCCAAGGCAAGCCATTCAACATCACAGTAATCCTAGTCTATACCCCAATCATTAATGCTGAGGAAGCTGAAGTTGAACAGTTCTATGAAGACCTACAAGAAATTCTAGAGCTAACACCCCAAAAAGATGTCCTTTTCATCATAGGGGACTGAAATGCAAAAGTAGGAAGTCATGAAGTATTGGAATAACTGACAAATTTGGCCTTGGAGTATAGAATGAAGCAGGGCAAAGGCTAACAGAGTTTGGCCAAGAGAACACACTGGTTATAGCAAACACCCTCCTCCAACAACACAAGAGATGACTCTACACATGGACATCACCAGATGGTCAATACCAAAATCAGACTGATTGTATTCTTTCTAGTCAAAGATGGAGAAGCTCTATACAGTCAGCAAAAACAAGACCGGGAGCTTATGTGGCTCAGATCATGAACAAATTATTGCCAAATTCAGACTCAAATTGAAGAAAGTAGGGGAAGCCACTAGATCCTTCAGGTATGAACTAAATCAAACCCTTTATGATTATACAGTGGAAGAGATAAAGAGATTCAAGGGATTAGATCTGATAGACAGAGTGCCTGAAGAACTATGGACGGAGGTTCATGACATTGTACAGGAGGCAGGGATCAAGACCATACCCAAGAAAAAGAAATACAAAAAGGCAAAATGGTAGTCTGAGGAGGCCTTAAAAATAGCTGAGTAGAGAAGAGAAGCAAAAGGAAAAGGAGAAAAGGAAAGATATACCCATTTGAATGCAGAGTTCCAAACTAAAACAAGGTGAGATAAGAAAGTCTTCCTCAGTGGTCAATGCAAAGAAATAGATGAAAACAATAGAATGGAAAGTGCTAAAATCTCTTCAAGGAAATTAGAGATACAAAGGAAACATTTCATGCAATGATGGAGACAATAAAGGACAGAAATGGTATGGACCTAACAGAAGCAGAAGATATTAAGAAGAGGTGGCAGAAAAAACAGAACTATACAAAAAAGATCTTAATGACTCAGACAACCACAATGGTGTGATCACTCACCTAGAGCCAAACATCCTGGAATGTGAAGTCAAGTGGGCCTTAGGAATTATCATTATGCACAAATCTAGTGGAAGTGATGGAATTCCAGTTGAAATAATTTAGTCCTCAAAGATGATGTTGTGAAAGTGCTGCACTCAATATACCAGCAAATTTGGAAAACTCAGCAGTGAACACAGGACTGGAAAAGGTCAGTTTCCATTTCAATCCCAAAAAAGGCAAGCCAAACAATATTCAAACTAGCGCAGAATTGCACTCATCTCACAAGCTAGCAAAGTAATGCACAAAATTCTCCAACCAAGGCTTCAGCAGTATATAAATTGTAAACTTCCAGATACTCAAGCTGGATTTAGAAAAGGCAGAGAAACCTGTGATTAAGTTGCTAACAACCTATGGATCATTGAAAAAGCAAGATAATTTCAGAAAAACATCTATTTCTGCTTTATTGATTATGCCAAAGACTTTGACTGTGTAGATCTCAACAAACTGTGGAAAATTCAGAAAGAGATTTGAATATAACCTTACTGCTTCCTGAGAAATCTGTATAGAGGTCAAGAAGCAGCAGTTAGAACTGGACATGGAACAACAGACTGGATGCAAATAGGGAAAGGAGGACGTCAAGTCTGTATATTGTCAATCTGCTAATTTAACTTATATGTAGAGTTCAGTTCAGTCACTCAGGCATGTCCAACTCTTTGTGACCACATGAACTGCAACACGCCAGGCCTCCCTGTCCATCACCAACTCCGGGAGTCCACCTAAACCTGTGTCCATAGACTCGATGATGTCATACAACCATCTCATCATCTGTTGTCCCCTTCTCCTCCTGCCCTAAATCTTTCACAGCATCAGTATCTTTTCAAACGAGTCAACTCTTTGCATCAGGTGGCCAAAGTATTGGAGTTTCAGCTTCAACATCAGTCCTTCCAATGAACACCCAGGACTGATCTCCTTTAGGATAGAATGGTTGGATTTCCTTGCAGTCCAAGGGACTCTCAAGAGTCTTCTCCAACACCACAGTTCAAAATCATCAATTCTTCAGTGCTCAGCTTTCTTTATAGTCCAACTTCACTTCCATACATGACCACTGGAAAAACCATAGCCTTGACTAGATGGACCTTTGTTGGCAAAGTAATGTCTCTGCTTTTCAATATGCTATCCAGGTTGGTCATAACTCTTCTTCCAAGGAGTAAGCTTCTTTTAATTTCATTGTGGTAATCATCATCTGAAGTGCTTTTGAAGCCCAGAAAAATAAAGTCTGTCACTGTTTGCACTGTTTCCCCATCTATCTGCCATGAAGTGATGGGACAAGATGCCATGATCTTAGTTTTCTGAATGTTGAGCTTTAAGCCAACTTTTTCACTCTCCTCTTTCACTTTCATCAAGAGGCTTTTGAGTTATTCTTCACTTTCTGCCATAAGGGTGGTGTCATCTGCATATCTGAGGTTATTGATATTTCTCCCAGCAATCTTGATTCCAACTTGTGCTTCCTCCAGCCCAGCATTTTTCATGATGTAGTCTGCACATAAGTTAAATAAGCAGGGTCACAATATACAGCCTTGATGTACTCCTTTACCTATTTGGAACCAGTCTGTTGTTCTATGTCCTGTTCTAACAGTTGCTTCCTGACCATACGGATTTCTCAAGAAGCAGGTCAGTTGGTTGGTATGCCATCTCTTTCAGAATTTTCCACAGTTTATTGTGATCCACACAGTCAAAGGCTTTGGCATAGTCAATAAAGCAGAAATAGATTTTTTCCTGGAACTCTCTTGCTTTTTCCATGATCCATCAAATGTTGCCAATTTGATCTCTGGTTCCTCTGCTTTTCTAAAGACAGCTTGATTATCTGGAAGTCTGTAGTTCACGTATTGCTGAAGCCTGGCTTGGAGAATTTTAAGCATTACTTTACTAGCATGTGAGATGAGTGCAATTGTGTGGTAGTTTAAACATTCTTTGGCATTGCCTTTCTTTGGGATTGCAATGAAAACTGACCTTTTCCAGTCCTGTGGCCACTGCTGCGTTTTCCAAATTTGCTGGCATATTGAGTGCAGCACTTTCACAGTATCATCTTTCAGGATTTGAAATAGCTCAACTGGAATTCCATCACCTTCACTAGCTTTGTTCCTAGTGATGCTTCCTAAAGCCCACTTGACTTCACATTCCAGGATGTCTGGCTGTAAGTGAGCACTCACACCATTGTGATTATCTGAGTCAAGAAGACCTTTTTTGTACAATTCTTCTGTGTATTCTTGCCACCTCTTAATATCTTCTGCTTTTGTTGCTGCTGCTGCTGCTAAGTCACTTCAGTCATGTCCGACTCTTTGCGACCCCAGAGACGGCAGCCCACCAGGCCCCCCTGTCCCTGGGATTCTCCAGGCAAGTGTACTGGAGTGGGTTGCCATTTCCTTCTCCTAGGTCCCTACAATTTCTTTCCTTTATTGAGCCCAACTTCACATGACATGTTCCCTTTGTATCTCTAGTTTTCTTAAAGAGAAGTCTAGTCTTTCCCATTCTATTGTTTTCCTCTATTTCTTTGCACTGATTGCTGAGGAAGGCTTTCTTATCTCTCCTTGCTATTCTTTGGAACTCTGCATTCAAAGGGGTATATCTTTCCTTTTCTCCTTTGATTTTTGCTACCCACCTTTTCACACATGTACAGTACATCATGCAAAATGCAAGGCTGGGTTAAGCACAAGCTGAAGTCAAGATTGCCAGGAGAAATATCAATACCACAGATACAGAGATGACACCACCCTTATGGAAGTGAAGAACTAAAAAGCTTCTTGGTGATAGTGAAAGAGGAGAGCGAAAAAGTTGGCTTAAAATTCAACATTCAAAAAACAAAGATCATGGCTTCCAGTCCCATCACTTCATGGCAAATAGATAGGGGAACAATGGAAATAGTGACAGACTTTATTTTCTTGGGCTCCAAAATCACTGCAGATGGTGACTGCGGCCATGAAATGAAAAGACATTTGTTCCTTGGAAGAAAATCTATGACCAACCTGCATAGCCTATTAAAAAACAGAGAGATTACTTTGCCAACAAAAGTCTGTGTAGTCAAAGCTCTGGTTTTTCCAGTAGTCATGTATGGATGTGAGAGCTGGACTATGAAAAAAATTAAGCGCTGAAGAACTGATGCTTTTGAACTGTGGTGTTGGAGAAGACTCTTGAGAGTCCCTTGGACTGCAAGGAGATCCAACCCATCCATCCTAAAGGAAATCAGTCCTGAATATTCATTGGAAGGACTGATGCTGAAGCTGAAACTCCAATACTTTGGCCACCTGATGGGAACAGCTCTGACTCATTTGAAAAGACCCTAATGCTGGGACAGATTAAAGGCAGAAGGAGAAGGGGACAACAGAGGATGAGATGGTTGGGTGGCACCACTGACTCAATGGACATGAGTTTGAGTAGGCTCTGGGAGCTGGTGATGGAAAGGGAAGCCTTGCAGACTGTAGTCCATGTGGTCTCAATGAGTCAGACATGACTGAGCGACTGAACTGAATTGAGTGAGAAAATGATGTCTTAAAGTGGGCCAGTGGGAGAACATGGAGGCTATGCTAATTTCCCTTGTCTCCAGAGAGGAATGGATTCAAATCCTAAAAGTGTGTTATAGTAGAATATTGATAGTCATGCTGCAGCTTTTATGCAAATCTGTCTCTTTCTTAGAAGACTGTAACATAGGTGTTTCTGTCTGCTTCCTCTATGTTGTGCTTGCAGGGAGACAGTTTATTAAAAACATTGTCTTTGTTTACTAAAATCCTGGTGGGCCTATGAATGAAGCCCCTCTGGGTGGTAGATAAAAGAGCTGGGGTGCCTGATGTGTATACAAGCTTCTTTCAGTGAGATACCAGTGAGCAGAGCACAGGAGAGAGTTAGTGCAATAATGCTACTTATCTCTGGTGAGCCTTGCAGCTAGCCAGTAGTTTTTTTTATTAAATCCGCAGCCTGACTCTCAAGCTATAGCTTATGTGTGTGTGTGTGTATGTGTGTGTGTGTGTGTGTGTGTGTGTGTGTATTTGGCTCCACAGGTCATAGTCACAACATGCAGGATCCTTAGTTGCAGCATGTGAAATCTAGTTCCATAACCAGGGATCGAACCCAGGACCCCTGCATTGGGAACACAGAGCCTTAGCCACTGGACCATGAAGGAAGGCCCAGGCTGCAGCTTTTAAGATTCATAAATAGAACTCCTTCCCAGAAAGACTAGAAGATAGGCATTTCCATCTGTTGCTTGTGCAGTGAGACCTACGGGGACAATTATATAGGCATAGAGAGTCCTCTTTAGCCTATTAAGAATTGTTTCTTTGTCTTGGGAGGGGGTCATGGACAGAAACCCTGTTGTCTTTCAGAGCTAGGAGTTTTGGGGGTTCATCTTTCAGACAGACAGAAGTTTTAAACATTCAGGCACTAGATGTTAGGTCTAAACTCTTTACTCCTTAGGGAGAAGCTGGGATTTACTCCTTCTGATTTTGTGTCACCATGCCAGGGTGGGGTGGGGTTTGTGATGAGACTGTATCTCCACTTCTCCTGCCTGTTTTGATGAGCTGCTTTTCTTCTTCCAGATGTGTAGGAGTCACTCAGCTAATTTTGGGATTCCTTTGAGAAGGAATTGTTCTGTGTGTACATTTAGAATTGGTGTATCCCCAAAAAATGAGGTCAGTAGGCTTTTGTCTTGAACTTGGAATCTGCCAACTCTTTGCATCCCACGGACTGCAGCCTACCAGTCTCCTCTGTCCGTGGGATTTCCTATGTAAGAATACTGGAGTGGGTTGTCATTTCCTAGTCCAGAGGATCTTTCTGACACAGGGATCAATGTTTGTGTCCTGCATTTGCAGGTGGATTCTTTACCACGGCACCACCTGGGAAGCCCCACAACCTGTTATAGCATCCTAGAAACCTATAACACAGACCTTCAAATGAGCATAACTTGCCACTTCTGCATTTGCAAACAATGTGCTCATTTGGGCACAAAAGGAATAAGAAAATTGGATTCCCTTAAAAACTTCAAAAACTGATGGTATCAGAAAATTTTCTCCCATAAGTGCACCTTATATACTTGTTATAGACACAGAGGAAAAGTAAGCAGATGTGCTTATCCTTCTGTGAGATGCCTACTGTATACCAGAGTGATGAGACAAAGAATGTGTAGCCTGCCGTAAAACTTCCTAGTTTATCAGGTTGCAAACTTTACCAGCTCACTGTTTGTTTGTTTGCCAACAATATTCTAGGCATTTCTACATTATCTCATTTAATTTTCACAAACTCTTGTTACATGGGAGATTTGACATGTGCTAGCCATTTTACAGAAGAGAAACTGAGATCCAGAAAGTGTAAGGTTACACAGCTCTAAGTTAGTATTCAAAGCAATTATGTCCAATATTTTTAGTTCATCTGTCATAGATACAGACTCAACTCAGCTCAGTTACTCAGTTGTGTTCCACTTTTTGTGACCCTATTGACTGTAGCCCAGCATGCTCCTCTGTCCATGGAGTTTTCCAGGCAAGAATACTGGAGCAGGTTACCATCTCCTACTCCAGGGAATCTTCCTGGCCCAGGGATCGAACCTGTGTCTCTTGAGTTTTCTGCATCAGCAGGCAGATTCTTCAGCAGTAGTACCACCTGGAAGCCCCAGCAGTGGTAAGGAGATACCCCTCATTCAAGGTAAGGAGCAGCGGCTGTGCTTTGCTGGAGCAGCCATGAAGAGATACCCCACACCCAAGGTAAGAGAAACCCAAGTAAGATGGTAGGTGTTGCAAGAGGGCATCAGAGGGCAGACACACTGAAACCATACTCACAGAAAACTAGTCCATCTAATCACACTAGGACCACAGCCTTGTCTAACTCAATGAAACCAAGCCATGCCTGTAGGGCAACCCAAGATGGGCGGATCATGGTGGCGAGGTCTGAAAGAATGTGGTCCACTGGAGAAGGGAATGGCAAGCCACTTCAGTACTCTTGCCTTGAGAACCCCATGAACAGTATGAAAAGGCAAAATGTTAGGATACCAAAAGAGGAACTCCCCAGGTCATTAGGTGCCCAATATGCTACTGGAGATCAGTGGAGAAATAACTCCAGAAAGAATGAAGGGATGGAGCCAAAGCAAAAACAATACCCAGTTGTGCATGTGACTGGTGATAGAAGCAAGATCCAATGCTGTAAAGAGCAATATTGCATAGGAACCTGGAATGTCAGGTCCATGAATCAAGGCAAATTGCAAGTGGTCAAACAAGAGATGGCAAGGGTGAACATCAACATTCTAGGAATCAGCGAAGTAAAATGGACTGGAATGGGTGAATTTAACTCAGATGACCATTATATCTACTACTGCGGGCAGGAATCCCTCAGAAGAAATGAAGTGGCCATCATGGTCAACANATTGCATAGGAACCTGGAATGTCAGGTCCATGAATCAAGGCAAATTGGAAGTGGTCAAACAAAAGAGATGGCAAGGGTGAACATCAACATTCTAGCAAACTAAAATGGTATTTGTAGTATGTAGGAAGTATTATTCAAAGGTAGACTCACAATTAGTGGTAATTTATACTGCAAACTGCAGGACAACCATTTATTTAAAAAAAAAAAGTATTACTGAATGTAGAGATGGTATAAATATCTGTGTTGCCAGTGGTTTGGAGTAGGGCAGGGGAAGATTGTTGAATAGGTGGAGTAAAGAGAAATTTTTTGGACAGTGAAACTATTGTGTATAATATTGTAATGGTGGATAGAAGACACAATGAAATTTTCAAAACTCATAGAAATTTACAACACAAAGAGTGAAATTTAATGTATGCAAATTTTAAAAATTCATTTAGGATGTTGGGGGATCCCAGGATGGAACAGAGTCTGCGAGAACCATCTAAACATAATACAAATGTATGACATAACCTAATGAAGGAAGTGGTACAAAGGATGCTGACAGTCTTAATTCTGTGGAAATGAGTGGAGGCTGTAAGACAAAAGGAACTGTACATAAGCATTGTACTCTGGTCAATAGTTTTTTTCAGTAAAGTAGTTTTTTGTTGTTGTCGTTGTTCGGTCACTGAGTCCTCTATGACTCTTTGCAACTCCAAGGACTATAGCACTCCAGGCTCCTCTGTCCTTCCAATGAATATTCAGGGTTGATTTCCTTTGGGACTGACTGGTTTGATCTCTTTGCAGTCCAAGGTACTCTCAAGAATCTTCCCCAACACCACAGTTCAAGAGAATCAATTCTTTGGCGCTCAGTTTTCTTTATTGGTCCAACTCTCACAACCATTCATGAGTACCGGAAAAACCATAGCTTTGACTATATGGACCTTGGCCAACAAAGTGATGTCTCTTTTTTACACATGTAGACTGGAATTGAATGGTTAAAGTCAAAGGACGGCAGATGGTGGGAGCTATGTTTCTCACTGTTGTTGGAAGGGGAGGTTACAGGTAAGGAAGGGGAGCAGGCTAGAAAGATCCCCATGGTAATAAATTAAGAGTTGAAGATATCAGCATGAACTAATACATAGCTTAACACAGATACAAGTGGTTACATATAGCAATGTACACACATACACAAACACCAACGGTTACATATAAAAATACACACACACACACANTAGAGATGAATCTAGACTGTGACTAGTAGCAGAGACAGATAACTCACCAAACGGGGGCGGCGGTCTCAGTAGTGCAGGTGATGGCCCTGTATCATGCAAAGGGCCTCCAGGAAGTGCAGGGATTAGGGAACTTTCTAGGACAGGAGGTGGCAAACCTCCCGCAAAGGGCTAGACAGAACATGTTGTAGGCTGTGTGAGGTACACTGCCTTTGTCCAACCCTGATGTAGCAGAGACATCTCTGGATGAGTGGCCGGTATAACTCTATTCACTGAACAGGTGGGCAGCCTGCCAATTCTGAGCTGGGATGGGGGGAGGAGTGGATCACTTATTTGCAGGGGACTGCACCTACTTCAAGGACAGTTTAAAGGTAAACTGTTATGATGACCCTTCTCTCTCTTCTTTTCTGATGGCATTAATCTACTGAAGTGGTATTTTAAAATAATGATTACGTTTTCCCTTTCTTAAAAATTGTGAAGGAAACATGTAGTCATTATAAAATTATTAGAGAATAGAGGAAGCCAAAAGGAAGAAAGTCAAATTACTGGGCTACCTTTCAACTCGTTTCTTCTTTTGCTTTGCTCACAGACACTCACAAGGAGGGGTGGGGAGTGGCGGGGAAAGGGAGGTAGCACAGAGCAGGCTGGGGGCTCGCAGCTGCTCATCACCTCCTGGTCCTTGCAGATCGAGCCTCCCCAGTGGGTGGATGTGTGTCTCCCTGTGGGAGAGCTACTGGGTCTCTGCTGAAGGCTTGCCCCCAGCAGGAGCAGTCTTCCAGCCTCTGACTGCAGTGAAGGCTGCAGGCCCATCTCCAATGGCAAGAATTCGTGCTAGGTGAGGGGACTGGCAGTGGAGCTGGTCCCACTCACCCTCTTCGTTCCCCCAGTAAACATCTGCTGGGAATCTCCTCTGTGTCCAGCAACCTTCTAGGCCATGAGCCAACAAGACAAAACTGGGAGCTTTCATTCTCACAGGGAACCTGAATTAAAGCAAACAAATATTGTAAAAATGATCACTTAAGTTTTGTGGGGTGATACCTGTAAATAATACATTGGCAAGTACGGTGGTCGGTTTAGGGGTGACAAGGAACCAACCCTAGCAGGGTGATAAGGACATGGGGGTTAAGCGGTCCAGACAAAGAGCAAGTTCAAACATCCTGGGAGGGGCCAGGGTTGTGACCAGAATAGCCCTGTGGGTAGAACGAAGGATTCAGATGCAAAGCAGAGTGGGAAGGGTTGGGGTAGGGGGGAAGGACTGGAGTTGGCAGGGCCTTTTGCTCTGGAAAGACTTTGATTTTATGAGCGCAATAGGAAGTCCGTGGAGGATTTCAGGCAGGAGAGCTGTGTAACCTGACTTAACACTTTCCAAACCTGGCTTCTGCTGTTTGAGGGGAACAGGCTGGGCAGGAAGAGGGGAAGCAAGAGGGGCTGCAGGGCAGGCGCTGGTGGTGAGGATGCACTGTTCCTGCACCTCTGGAGTGGGGAGCTGGCAGGACCCCTGAGAGCTGGGAGCAGAGAGAAGACAACCTGAGAAACTCCTGCTCTGAGATAGGAATGTGCACTCCTGGATGGGTGAGCTGGGGGCCTTTCAGCACCTTGGTGCTGAGTAAGTGACTCAGGTGGGTCGAGAGCTCTTCTGAGAGGACTTTCTGACCAGTCCTGACCAGTTAACCTCCTCGCCTGCAGTGACGGTCTGTAATAGCCTCTGCCCTCCCAGCCCCCCACCCCAACCCCAGGCCTCCCACGGACCTGAGAACCTCAGACCAGAAGGGCCAACCAAGCTGTTGCCATGTGCTCCAGCTCAGCCTGTCAGAGCAGGCAGCTTCAGGTATCCACGGAGAAGCCGGCGGGGAGGTCCAGGGGCCCCCATCGCCCTGGGGAGATTGGTCTCTGCACAGCCCCCATGGGCCCAGCTGTCCCTTTGGAAAGAGGCATTGGACACTCTTGTGATAAGCAGTCGTACTGCGGTCTTAACTCCACTAATCTGCAAAATAAGCGAAGCTTTCAGTACTTTCTGTTTTCTCTGCATGAGTATGTATGTTTCTAATCAACTCATGGCAGTTGTAAAGGTATCTAATGAGAGTTGTAAACGGTGGATGCCTCTGCATGAACAGCTCTCTGCTCTGACCCAGGGCTGCCCTTGGGACATCCTCAGGAGGTCACACGGGGCCCACCACTTTGATGTACGTTTTGGGCTGGGGGCAGGGCAGGGCTCTGGGAAGGGCCTGTGTACATTACAATCCCCGAGGGCCCAGGCTTCCCATAAAAATGGAAGCAGAGGTGACGGTAATGTAGGGGGCCTGGTTGATCAGGAGCCCCCACGCTGCACACTGGTGGGGGAGGTGGGCCAGGGGCTTCCTGTACTTCGTCCCCTCTTGTAGCTAAGAAAGAAGTGGGACTTGGCAGGCCTGTCAACTCCCTCCCTGCCTTGTCTCCGCATTTGGCGCAGGCACTGAGTTTATGGGCCACATGGCAGGAAGTCCACAACAGCTATGCTGACAGAAACCAGGAGAGAGGCCATTTTCCAGAGACCCAGCCCAGACAGTTCTGCCAAGAGGTAGGGGAGGAGGCCCTCCATGGGACTGCGGCCATGCACAGCACCAGGGCTCCCTGTTCGGTAAAGACATTGTCTATCATAAATTCAGAGAACTCCAGAGCTGAAAATGTTTGTACAAATAATTTTGCTCATTGTCTGTTTTACTGTGAAGAAGACCCAGGGAAGGAAGACAGCTTTCCTAGAATATTGGCAAAAGCAGGACTGGTACCAATTTCCTGATTCTTCGTTCCCAGGAAGAGAACATAGAGCACTTTACCCTCTCCAGCGAAGATGCCCAAGCCTCCTGGGCAGGACTTGCCAGACCTATCCAGGGCTACAGCACTCACAAAAAAACAATAGGTTTGCGTGACCTCCTGTGATAAAGGGAGGCTTCTTTGGGAACAGACAAACTATGGAGGGGAGACCTGCCACCCCACACCCGCCAGGCTTCAGCACACCTGCCAGAGAGTTCCATGAATGCATGTGCATATATGTGTGTGTGTGCGTGCATGTCCAAGTATGTCTCTGTGTGTTTGCAGCTACATAGAACAGATTTTGCACTTCCCTGCCTGTCTCTGAGTGGTTTCTTAGAACCCATTATAGATTATGAAGTCCAAAGAGAATGAAACCCATTTGTTCCTCCACAAATTTCTTTACACTTTCTTATTAAAAAAGATTAGTTCACATGCCTTTTCTCAGGTGGAAGAAAATAAAGCCTCAAATAGATCAAATAATTTTCTTACATCATTCAGAATATTTGTGATTAATTGAAATGTGATGGGTATTTATAATGAACTGAACCCACATCCCCAAACCCAGAAGAAGACAGAAATCAAACAAAGTATTAAAAAGCAGAAATTAAGGCCCAAAATGCCCCTGTTGAATTTTGTGAGTACTTGGCCACTCTCATCAGACACCCAACTGCATTAATTCTAAAAAANACTGAACCCACATCCCCAAACCCAGAAGAAGACAGAAATCAAACAAAGTTTTAAAAAGCAGAAATTAAGGCCCAAAATGCCCCTGTTGAATTTTGTGAGTACTTGGCCACTCTCATCAGACACCCAACTGCATTAATTCTAAAAAATAGTGCCAGAAACTAAGTTTGGAATTGATATTTAAGATTGGTTCAGACATGACTGAAGTGACTTAGTACACACATACTCATATACATGCATGGTATATTCTGAGGAGCACTAAGAAGTGTCAGACAAAAAACAAAGGAGTTATGCAGGGAAATGTGTTTAGAAAACCCTTTGTAAACAAAATTAAGCAGGTTTCTTAGAGGAATACTTCTCAGGCCCTTGAAAATGCTGGCATGCAGTGGGGCTCTCCAAGAATGAGAGCAAAAGATAGTTCTGAATTTATTTGACTATAGAATATATTTTACTAAAGACCTAACCAGGAGTTGGTGATGGACAGGGAAGCCTGGTATGCTGCAGTCCATGGGGTCACAAAGAGTCGGACATGACTGAGCAACTGAACTGAACTAAACTGAAAGACCTAATTAGTCAGCTATTTNTTGGTGATGGACAGGGAAGCCTGGTATGCTGCAGTCCATGGGGTCACAAAGAGTCGGACATGACTGAGCAACTGAACTGAACTAAACTGAAAGACCTAATTAGTCAGCTATTTTTCCAAAATACCTTTTGAGGGAGAAACATGTCTAGATAGGGCTTTCTAGTACAGTCGAATACAGTGGCTCCTGTCTAATGATAGAAGAGGGGCAGGATTTACAGATAGCATAGTAAGGACCTCCACAGAAACAATGGGGAAGTAAACTTTCAGATTCTATAAATTAACCAAAGCCTTGCAACAATTCAAGGAGAATTTATCCAAGATACAATGCTGAAGGTAAAGGCAACAGGCTTGTGGCGTTTGAACTCCCCTCCCACCCTGTCCAATCCCACGTCAGCCTTGATAACTAGAGCCTGACAATCCCAGTGGTTGTGAAACCCACCCACCTTACAGCCACCAGAGGAGCCAGACTGGGCTTGAGGTTCCTCAAAATGTCCCATCTCCAGAGCATTGCCACTATCTACTTGCCTTGAAGATTTCTGGGGAAGTCCCCTATATGTGGGCTTGCGTGCTTGCTCAGTCATGTCTGACTCTTTGCGACCCCACAGACTGTAGCCTGCCAGGCTCCTCTGTCCTTGGGATTTCCCAGGCAAGAATACTGAAATGGGTTACCATTTCCTCCTCCAGAGCATCTTGAACCCGAGTCTCCTGTGTCTCCTGCATTGAAGGCAGATTCTTTACCCTTGAGCTACCAGAGAAGCCCCATTGTTGATATTTGGCCTGACTCAGAACTCACTCTGCAAGAAAAGCTCTATCCCTGCGAATTTGACAATAACTATCAGCTGCAATACCAGTTGAGAGAATCAAGAGTCTGAGCAAAAATGCAAAAGGAATATATGGGTACTGAGATACCTCCACAGGGGCCTCAAAACGCTCTGAATTATTTCTGGGGATCAGGAAGTCTGTGCGCATGTACAGGGCTGTGCACATGCTAAGGGAAGACCTGAGAAAGTCCTAATCACTCAAGTCAGGTTGACCCTGAGGTTCAGCACAAGCAGGAAGCAAACACTAAAGCAGAGCTGTAAACTGCACACAGAGACCCCGGAAAAGGGGAGAAGATTTGTTAGTTCAAGGCATTTAAAGAAAACTCTGGGCAATCACTAGGTGACTACTAAGCTAACTGAGCAGAAACTTCAGTGACGGCACAATAGGGAAAACACACTTTACAGAATTAGTCCAGGAAAGTCATTAAACAAACTAATCAACCATCAAATGAACAAATCCAAACAACAAACCAGCAACAACAAACCCTGGGGGCAGGGCAGGAGTCGTGGTATGTGTGTCTCATTGTGCAAGTCCCATGTTATATTACCAAAAATATTCCATTTTCAACAAAAACTATGTAATACAGGAAAGAAAGAAAATTTCTGGCTCATACACTGGAAAAGAAGCCTTGAGAAGGCCCATATATGGGACTTACTAGGCAAACACTTTAATTTATCTATTATAAATATGTTCAAAGAACTCAAGGAATTTATGAAAATGATGTCTCAACAAATAGAGAATATCAATAAAAATATACAAATTACTAAAAAGAACCAAATAAAATACTGGAGTTTAAAAGTATAATAAGTAAAATTAAAACTTTATTAAAAGTGGAAATTTGAGCTATTAGAAGAAAGAATCAGTGAATTGAAGATAAATCAATTGAGATAACCCAGTTTAAGGAACAGAAAGAGAAAAGGATGCNGAGTTTAAAAGTATAATAAGTAAAATTAAAACTTTATTAAAAGTGGAAATTTGAGCTATTAGAAGAAAGAATCAGTGAATTGAAGATAAATCAATTGAGATAACCCAGTTTAAGGAACAGAAAGAGAAAAGGATGCAGAAAAAGAAACAGAACCACAGAGACCTGTGAAACATTATCAATCATGCTGATGTATACTTAGAGAGTCACAAAAGAAGAGAAAAAGAATATCTGAAAGAATATCTAAAGAAATAAAAAGTGAAAGTGAAAGTCACTGAGTTGTGTCTGACTCTTTAGTCCAAGGAATTCTTCAGGCCAGAAACCTGGAGTGGGTACCTTTCCCTTCTCCAGGGGATCTTCCTGACCCTGGGATCAAACCTAGGTTTCCCTCATTGCAAGCGGTTTAGCAGATGAGCCACAAGGGAAACCCAAGAGGACTGGAGTGGGTAGTCTATCCCTTTTTCAACAAATCTTTCTGATCCAGAAATCAATCTTCCTGACCCAGGAATCAAACCAGCATCTCCTGCATTGCAGGCAGATTCTTTACCAATTGAGCTATCAAGGAAGCCCAAAAATCACTTAAAATGACCCCAATTTTATGGCAAACATTAATATACATATCCAAGAAACACAGAAAACTTATAGTGGGATAAACTCAAGGAGATTCATACCTAGATACATCATAGTCAAACTGATAGAAAGCCAACCACAAAGAGCATCTTGAGGGCAGCAAGAAAAAATTGTGTCATCATATGAAAAAAGGTCACCTCAATGAAATCAACAGTGGATCCCTCACTGAAAATCATTGAGGCCAGAAAACAGTGAGGCAATATATTAAAAATGTTGAAAGAAAAATATAGTCAACCAAGAACCTAGATAATATATTCAAAAGCAGAGACATTACNAGATCATGACATCCGGTCCCATCACTTAATGGGAAATAGATGGGGAAACAGTGGAAACAGTGTCAGACTTTATTTCTGGGGGCTCCAAAATCACTATAGATGGTGACTGCAGCCATGAAATTAAAAGACGCTTACTCCTTGGAAGAAAAGTTATGACCAAGCTAGATAGTATATTCAAGAGCAGAGACATTACTTTGCCGACTAAGGTCCGTCTAGTCAAGGCTATGGTTTTTCCTGTGGTCATGTATGGATGTGAGAGTTGGACTGTGAAGAAGGCTGAGCGCCGAAGAATTGATGCTTTTGAACTGTGGTGATGGAGAAGACTCTTGAGAGTCCCTTGGACTGCAAGGAGATCCAACCAGTCCATTCTGAAGGAGATCAACGCTGGGATTTCTTTGGAAGGAATGATGCTGAAGCTGAAACTCCAGTACTTTGGCCACCTCATGCAAAGTATTGACTCATTGGAAAAGACTCTGATGCTGGGAGGGATTGGGGGGAGGAGGAGAAGGGGACGGCAGAAGATGAGATGGCTGGATGGCATCACTGACTCGATGGACACGATTCTGGGTGAACTCTGAGAGTTGGTGATGGACAGGGAGGCCTGGCATGCTGCAGTTCATGGGGTCGCAGAGAGTCAGACACGACTGAGCGACTGAACTGAACTGAAGTGTTTTATGAGCCCGTAGTTTTAAATGTTATATAAATTGTCTGTAATTTTGCTTTCAATCCTAATAGAGAAATTATAATAAAGATGAATAGAAAAAAAGTTAGTTTGGAATTCCATAAGAATATGCCCTGAAAAAATGATTCCAATTCAGTGGTTCATTTGGAAGGTGAAAAAACTACAGCTAGTTGAATGAAGAGTTAAAACAAAAACAAAACCACCAGGAAATGCGTTATCAAGGCAGATATAACAATGAGCAAAGGATTGCTGTTTGCTAGAGATAACCTGGGAATCACTGTAAAACTCAGACCCAAGAGTGCTCTTACTCCAGGGTGAGGATCTAGGGTAGTTACTATTCAAGTGTCCACATGTCATTGGTTGAGGGCTGCTCCTAGGATGCTGTCATATAAATTTCCTGCAATCTTGGACTGATAATGATGAAACAGCCTCCAGCAGCAAGGAAAACAAACAAACAAACAAAAAACAAAACCCTCCTATCAAAGAAACTCAGACACAGGTAATGAGATATCTGGCTAGTTAGTTCTTAAATGCTAAGGGCTGGGGATATTCCAGTAGTCTTGTATGCACGTGAGAGTTGGACCATGAGGAAAGCTGAGTGCTAAAGAATTGATGCTTTTAAACTGTGGTGTTGGAGAAGACTCTTGAGTGTCTCTTGGACTGCAAGGAGATCAAACCAGTCAATCCAAAAGGAAATCAGTCCTGAATATTCATTGGACGGACTGATGCTGAAGTTTCAATATTTTGGCCTCCGGGATGTGAACAACTGACTAACTGGAAAAGACCCTGATGCAGGGAAAGATTGAAGGTGGGAGGGGAAGGGGATGACAGAGGATGAGATGGTTGGATGGCATCACTGGCTTGATAGACAGTCTAAGCAAGAAGCAAGAGTCTGAGCAAGCTCCGGGAGTTGGTGATGGACAGGGAAGTCTCTGGTGTGCTACAGTCTATGTGGTCATAAAGAGTCAGACCCAACTGTGCGACTGAACCAAATTGAAAGGGCTGGGGATATAGAAGAGCATCACCCATGTTTGCCACAGAAATCTTTGCATATTACCATGATTCAGAGGGGATGGATGGCCTTGGAGAAACAGAGCTAACCTATCTGTAGCAGAAGTTAGTTGGAATTGAAGGGATGGACCACAAAAGGAAAATAAAAGATTAAAACTGTAGGACTATTTTAAGACTGTTTATAAATTCCACTAGAAGAATAGCTTATTTTTGTAAATAACAATACTTCCTTTGCATTTTGAGAATAGAGATAACACACTTCAGAGAAAATAGTAGCTCAGACACTTATATTTATTATTTTTATGTTTAATTGATTTATGATTTTTTAAGCTATATGTTTTCTAATTTCTTTCACTTTTTATAATATTCAGTTATTCAATCACACAGTGGTTAAACCAGCCAGCATATAAAGTCAACCCACACACACACACACAAACAAAACAGTCTTCAATCAAACAATGGCAAGTAATATCTTGCAGGGTCACTACAGCAAGAAGCAGGTTGAAGAATATCTCCTTCCTTTGAGGATTTTTGTGGCATTTTTTTCTGTAAGAGCCAAAGTGTATTTCTACTCATAAACATTTTAACAAGGAAAAAGTAGTGCACTCATCACTACTAAATTCCTTCTTTATAGGACCCAGGACATCAAAAGATAAATTATTCACCCCAAAAGAAAGTAGCATACCCTACACAATATTTGAAGTGTTCATCACAGAAGAAGGAAATGCCGCCCTGCTTCTTTCAACCAGAGTAATCTTTGCCAAACTAAGAACAGAATGACCCTCAAAGAAGACAGTCTCTATGCTAATCAGTCCTACACCTTTCAAGTGGGAAAAAAAGAAAACTGATTGCATCAAACTCTGTGTGCCAAGAGAAACAAATGGAAAAAAGAAAAAGGAAAAGAAAAATCTATTTGAATTTCCCTTTGAAGCCAGAAGTAACAAGGGATTCCTGCCTTTCAACAATTTAAGTTTGTCACGCATGTGGCAGCTCAGAGCATGCACAAGGACAACAACCCTAAAGCTGCAGAACCTCTGTTTTCCATTAAAACTGTTATTATCCTATCTTGGGAGGCTGAGAGTGAGAGCAGAGAAAGAACAGAGAGTGCTTCTATGACCTTCTACAAGAAAAGAAAAAGGCCATGTAGAGCCATTATAAATTCACAGCTAATTAAAGGTTAAACACAAGTTGCCAATTAGTATGAAAGATAATTGTTCTCCTTTGGCAACCTGATTATGTGTACCATTTGGTAAGGAAGAATGACCGTTTTCCTATTATCGGTGAATGTGGTCACCAGTGCACGCTGCAGCTATAACTTTCAAGAGTCTTATCCTTGGAGGCCAAGGTTGAGATGAAATTCTCCACTTTTGTTTGGGAGAAATGAACTCATATAATTTGCAACACTATATATTTGTGATGGTTGTAACTATTGTGTAAGATCCTTTAATCCGTGGGGTTAAGTATGAGGGAGTACACAGAAAATTGTCTATTAGAGAACAAGAGACTTTGTCCATACATCTTCTTTGTTAAAATCATATAGTGTACCAGAAAACACAGTGTGGGCATTAAGCACAGGAACACAAATAGACAACGCAAGATACATAATGAGAAAGGTATATAGAGGATTTGTGTCAGCAGCGTGTGTATGCATATTAGCATTTAGAACAAAGTGACAATTATGCAAGGATTGTATAGTGTGGAGAGTCTGCCTAGTGATATCACCACATGCCACTGAGGAAAGGATCTGAGGATGAGAACTCAGAAATACGTAGTTTCATAGCATGGCAAACTTCAATCACCTTGTGAGTACTGCCCAAGGATAATTTTGTTAATGTTGCCATGAATTGTTGGGTCTAAAAACTGAGATGTAGTTGAGGCTGAAAGGCTAATTTTATGAACTGTATTGGTAACCTGTTTGCTATTTCTTCATTGTTTTTAAGAACTTTGTTAAATCTTTGTATAAGTGGTTGATATATTATTACTACAAGTTCACATATAGTAATAACAATAGACTTTTTGTAAAGTTAAATATATATTTACCTAGGTATATCTAATAGAATAATTACTCTCTTTCATTAGATGTTCAATCTAGTTTAATAATCATTTTATGAGCAACTTCTATGTGCCAAACATTGCTTTCAGTGTTGCAATATAGAGAAAATACCCTGGTACTGCTTTCAGCTGTGTGGTTTTGAGTATGTTGGCTCATCTCTCTGAACCAACATTTCTACTTGGCTCAGTCACTCATGCAGGGAAGGGGAGGGGGGGGGAGTGAAAGTGAAAGTCACTGTCTTGTACTACTCTTTGCGACCCATGGACTACACAGTCCGTGTAATTCTCCAGGCAAGAATACTGGAGTGAGTAACCATTTGGTTCTCCAGGAGATTTTCCCAACCCAGGGATTAAACCCAGGTCTCTCACGTTGCAGGCAGATTCTTTACCAGGGGAACTACCCAGAAGACCAAGAATACTGGAGTGGGTAGCCTATCCCTTCTCCAGTGGATCTTTCTGACGCAGGAATCGAACGGGTATCTTTTTTACCAGCTGAGCTATAGGGATGGAGGTGTTGCGGGGAGCAGCAAGAAAGGTGATAATAGCTTGCCTTAGGGTTGCTATAAAGAGTACAAAAGGCAATATACATGAAAATATTTAACAAAAAATGAGAAGGATTCAATAGCTATGTTCTCCCCACATCATGTTTTAAGATCTTCTAGATTTCTAAGGAAATAAAGGGCAAAAGGACCATGGCTATATTTCCATGACCTGAGTATTCGAACATAAACACCAAATTCTGATACTTTTCAGATGTAGTCCCAGAGAAAAACTCATAGTACTGGAAATCTATATTAGTTTGAGAAGAAGGGATATTCATAAATGTGTGACAATATTTGTAAGAAATTTTACTTAAATAGGCTTGAGGAGGAGACAGTTTTCCTTAAATTTTGGAAACTAAGGAATGCTTGGTAGGCAGAGCAAAAGAATGAGAGAGAAGTGACACTTTACCCTGATACCTAGCAATCATTTCCCTGGTGACTCAGCAGTAAAGAATCTGCCTGTGCTGCAGGAGACAAGGGTTGGATCCTTGGGTCAAGAAGATCACCCAGAGAAGGTCATGGTAGCCCACTCCAGTATTGTCTGGGAAATTCCATGGACAGAGGAGTCTCACAAGCTATAGTCCATGAGGTTGCAAACGGTCAGACATGACTTAGCAACTATACCACTAAACCACTTCTGAATGTTCAAAGTATGCCAGGAACTGGGACAACAGGTTTACCTGGATTAAGTCACTGACTCTTCACAATAATTCTATTAGATTAGGTAGCTTGACCAAGACACCCAGAGCACTTTAAAGAAACCTCTGAAGAAACGGGCTGCAAAATTTCCTGTTTCAATGTGTGTTCTTCATTTTGCCAGTGCACTATAAAGAACTTACAAAGAGAATATCCAAAAAATATTCAATATAATCACCCATGATAGAGTCAAAAAGATAGCCCAAGTATTTTCCAAGAAAATGGTAGTCCATATAGTCAGTATATTAATAACATGAAGTTCCAGGATATAGACCAAACCACAGCCTTCCGAAGTCTTAAACTTGAAAATATTCTACACAAATTTAAAAGTGCAGTTATAACCATGAGTATCAAAGTTATAATTTTATAATACAATTCTTATATTAGAATAATGCTGCTATTTAAATACAGACCTGATTTATAATGATTAGTCTAGAGAACATTGATTGTAACATAAAAGTTTCAGGGTAATCACATTTTTTTTCTGTTTTCTCCAAATAGTAGTCCAATCACCTCAAAATTAATAATTTCATTGACATACATTATTTTTGGTTATTTTAAAATTATAACTCACAGTCTATTTCTCCATATAGGTAAAGTAAAATCTGACAATGATATTTTCATGATTTTTATCATGAAATCCCTGGCTGATATGATATATAAATGGCTATGACAATTTAATTTCTGGAAATTAATAATAAAAATAGAAAATATACAATATCTGAGATAGTTATACTATAAAGTTATATTGTTTGCTAAAGCTTTGATTTTATATATTGCATTAGTAAAAATTAAAAAATCATGATCAGAAATTAATATCTTAAAATGCACAACACATTAAAATTACAAGCAATGAAAAGATTTGATCTTTGGTTTACAGTTTTTCAAGTTCACTTATAATTGGCAAGTCGAGTTTATGGTAGTTGGGATGGTTAAGAATTTGCCTGCAATGCAGGAGGACTGTGTTTAATCCCAGATTTGGGAAGATCCCCTGGAGATGGGAATGGCAACCCACTCTAGTATCCTTGCCTGGAGAATTCCATGGACAGAGGAGCCTGGTGGGCTACAGTCCATTGGTCACAAAAAGTTGGACATGACTTAGTGACTAAAACACATATTATTATTGAAAGGTACCTGATAACTATAGGCAAAATTGATTGGATTTAATGAAAAACATGCCAAACCAACCAAAAAAACAAAAAACAAAAAAACCCTTTTTTCCTGAAAAGGAGATATTTCCACATAATAATTTGATGTTTTGGAGTTCTGGTCCTGAAGATAAATTATGTAGTTTCAATCCAAAATTTTGAAGTTTATTAGCTCTATGATCTTGAAAAATGTACATAAACTGCCTCATAGGATTCTTCTGAGGTATCAGTGAGTTTATAATCTTGTAAGTAGCATACTGTGCCTAGCAGAGAAAGTATTTAATGCCCATTAACTATTATTATTTTTCATGTACTTAAAAATATTGGAGCCAAAACCACTCTTTACAAATGACCAAATAGGTAAACTGCAGCATTGAATAATAGATGGAGGGTCCTTGTATAATAGAATGCCTCTGATTCCAAGTAATTAAAACCTGGGAAATGAATTATTTGCCACTTATTTTGATTTAACCTGAATGGTTACATCTAAGTCTTGAATTTCTATACAGCTTTCCAACATCCATTCTGGAGCCAACTGAAAGAAATTGCTTAGTCATTCTTTATTTCTCTGACACATTTTTCTCTCTGTTTTATAGCACCAAAGGTCTTAACATAAAATAGGAGAAAGTTTTCCAAAAAGTAGGTAGATATTTTAGAATTCATTTTCACTTGAACTTCGGCTCAGAA
Organism: Neotragus pygmaeus; assembly: GCA_006410875.1. Classification (NCBI taxonomy): domain Eukaryota; kingdom Metazoa; phylum Chordata; class Mammalia; order Artiodactyla; family Bovidae; genus Neotragus; species Neotragus pygmaeus. The sequence goes on from SJYV01027424.1 coordinate 93,722, forward strand.
GTATATTTAGAAGAAATATAAATCCTTTCTAACCTCATTCAGTCAGTTGCTTACATTTTACGTTGCAAGATTTCAAACTGCACTCTATATTTATTGAGCTCAGTGAGGCAAATGTCTATTAAAACCTCAGCAAGCAACTTAGAAACTATTAAAAACCCTCCAAAGGGACGTCACTGTTAAAGTCAGTCAATAAATTAACCACTAGGTTAGGCAGGATGGAGACTCATCTGTCTTTCAGAGCACTGTTAATGAAGCCTACATTTTTGTATGTTAGCTCCTGCAGAACTGTCTGTGACACATGTTTCCTAGCTATTCTGCCTCATGTCCAGGCATTAAGTGTCTCATAGTTCATTAGAACATTGATGATGTGTAATTATCTCACAAAGGTTGCCACCAAATGGAAATTTAGAGAACAATTATAAAGTCAGAAATTATCATTAGAGACTCCCATTATCTGGGCATGCTACATGGTTGCTCTTATCCAGATTGAAGAGGCTTCAGTGACAAATCTATGTACTGACCACTTGTAGTATTACATTTTTTATATATTCCAAGTAAGAATATTTAATATCACACATGCACATACACACATGCAACTTCTTTGAAAATTGTTTTAAATTTTTTCTTAATGTAAATTCCAAAGCCATTTTGATCAATGATATCTGATTTGATATCATTGATCCCTCATTGATGACAATTGTGAGATGTTCTTACATTATGAACAACATCATAAGCAAAACTGATGTTGAAATGGAAACTTATTATCAATCAAATAAATAGAGTGATTGTGCTCAACATATATTTTCTTTCAGGCTTTAATTATGAAGATCATCAAATTTCTAGAAAATTGGTAGGTCTATAGGTAATCTTGTGGTGCTGATATGATTTAAAAATGGAGGAAGTATTCTACACTTTTAAAATTTAATTAGGTTTTATGATGGTGTAATGATATTAGAACCTAATGATGTCATCAAATGACATTTCAAAAATGAATGACGACCTGGATTTAATCCAAAGATTAAATGACAATGATATGCTCAATTATGTTTCATATTTAAGCATCTCTCATTACAAAGTTTTGGAGTAAAGTCTCTTCTTTCAATGGTAGTTATGTAACATTCATAAAATCAGAAAACAATAAATAAGAGAGAGAAATTATTTCAAAGATATCAGGATTTATGAACCCTAATATTTTTCTAAAGTATGATTTCCAAATCATTTTTAGCTTATAAAATGTTATCAAACTGTTTAATAATTAGCATTTTGCGAACTGCTCATATGCTTTCTGTGGGACAAGTTTTGAGGTTTGATTAAAATGGAGAATATTTTCCATTTTTCCATGGTCCTGTTTCATGGAGATTGCAATAGTTCTTAGACTGAAAACTTTTGCTTAAGATCCATTATTCTGACAGATTTTTATGAGAAAAAAAAGTCAAATATCACTGTGAAGATTCAGATGCCTCAGAATCACATGACTCATGTCCCAGAAAAGTCCCAGAAAGGGGAAAATGATGGTCTTTTTAACAACTATGTTCTCAGACTCTGGCACATTTGTAGAACATAGTAAGTGCTGAATATATGCTATAGAATAAACCAGTAAAAAGTGTGACAAGCAGAAAATATGAACATCATGTGAGGGCAGAGTTAGATGCATTTTTTAAACTGATTCATCAATAGGACACATTTTATTAAGAATACAGAGAAGAACTAGACAGCAAAAATATTTTGGATATATACGGATGTCTTGGGGGGAAGATAATTATATAGGGAGAGAATATAGCATACCGATAGTACATAGATAATACAACATTTTCAGGGATATATGAGGAATTTATGAAAGCTAACCAAATATTATATAATTCTAAAAATCATGATAAGTTCTATAACAATGGAATAATATGAATAATATTCTCTGATAACAATGCAGTAAAACTAGAAGTGAATTAAAAATTTTACAAACAACATTATACCTATAAATTTTTAAATGCTCCACTAAATAACTTATCCAAAAGAAGTACGGAACAAAATTGCATATTTATTAAAGCTAATGATAATTTAAAAAATCCCTATGTCAGAATCTTATACATATAAATAAGGGAAAAATCATAGGAAAATATAGAGCCTTAAAAGTACATGTACTGGAAAGTATTTGATGCCAAAAAAATTATTCATCTCAAAAGTGTGGAAAGATGAGCAAAGTAAACAGGAGAAATGAAAGAAACAATAAATATACAAGTAGAAATAAAAATGATAAACATAAGTAAATGGGATAAAGAAGTTTTAAAAGCTTGTTCTTTTAAAAAAAGTATCAAAAATAGGTAAAGTTAACATAGTAAAAACGCATAATAATACAAATAGTTTTGGAAAGATATGCTAGAAAGAATGACAAAAAACATAGAGTGTTGTATGCCAACTGTATCTCAGTAAAACTGGAAAAAAATAAAATTACCAAAATTGTGGATCAAACTGAATTAATCTTAATGAAGCCTGAAGTAAATGCAAATATATATAATTTATTTGAACCACTATTTGAGAAAAAAATTCTTGACAATGAATTCTTATCTTTTTCTGATTATAAACATAGTCTCTATTCACTACAAAACATTTCTAAAATAGAAGAAAATATAAAATAAAGAAAATTCAACCATAATCTCACCACCAAAAAATATTTGCTGTTATTTTATTGACATAGTGCTTTCTTATCTATTTCTCTTTGGTAAATGGGTCTGTCTTCTGTCTGTATGCATGTGTGTGCATACATCTATATGCATATCTACATCTATATATTTTTAGTCCTATCTAGGAGAAGGCAATGGCACCCCACTCCAGTACTCTTGCCTGGAAAATCCCATGGCTGGAGGAGCCTGGTGGGCTGCAGTCCACGGGCTCGCTAAGTTGGACACGACTGAGCGGCTTCTTCACTTCTACTTCTCACTTTCATGCATTGGAGAAGGAAATGGCAACCCACTCCAGTGTTCTTGCCTGGAGAATCCCAGGGACAAGGGAGCCTGTTAGGCTGCCGTCTATGGGGTCGCACAGAGTCGGACATGACTGAAGCGACTTAGCAGCAGCAGCAGCAGCGGATAGAAAATATAGCCTTTTTTTTTTAAATTATTTTTTTAATTTGACTTTACAATACTCTATTGGCTTTGCCATACATCGACATGAATCCACCACAGGTATACACAAGCTCCCAATCTCGAATCCCCCTCCCACCTCCCACCCCACAACGTCTCTCTGGATCATCCCCATACACCAGCCCCAAGCATCCTGCATCCTGTATCAAACATAGACTGGTGATTTGTTTCTTACATAATAGTATATATGCTTCAATGCCATTCTCCCAGATCATCCCGCCCTCTCCTACTCCCTCTGAGGCCAAAAGTCCATTCTCTATGTCTGTGTCCTTTTGTTGTCTCACATACAGGGTCATCATTACTATCTTTCTAAATTCCATATATATGTGTCAGTATGCTGTATTGGTGTTTTTCTTTCTGGCTTACTTCACTCTGTATAATAGGCTCCAGTTTCATCCATCTCATTAGAACTGATTCAAATTTATTCTTTTTAATGGCAGAGTAATACTACAAATAGTCTAGGATAACTGTTCAGTTCAGTTCAGTCGCTTAGTCATGTCTGACTCTTTGCAACCCCATGAATCGCAGCACGCCAGGCCTCCCTGTCCATCACCAACTCCCAGAGTTCACTCAAACTCACGGTCCATCAAGCCATCACATCGTCTGTCATCCCCTTCTCCTCCTGCCCCCAATTCCTCCCAGCATCATTCTTTTCCAATAAGTCAACTCTTCGCATGAGGTGGCCAAAGTACTGGAGTTTCAGCTTTAGCATCATTCCTTCCAAAGAACACCCAGGACTGATCTCCTTTATTTATTTATTTATTTTTATTTATTTATATTTTACCTTACAATATTGTATTGGTTTTGCCAAACATCAACAGAATGGACTGGTTGGATCTCCTTGCAGTCCAAGGGACTCTCAAGAGTCTTCTCCAACACCATAGTTTAAAAGCATCAATTCTTTGGTGCTATGCAAATATATAAACTTTGATCCATTCTTCAACTACATATAAAAATTAACTCAAAATTGAGCAGGGGTATTTAACATGGAAAATCTAAAACTACGAAACTTCTATAGTATCACGATTAATACAATATACTATAATATAATGCAAAATAATATAATATGTTGTTGTTTTTTAGTAGTTAAATTGTGTCTCTTTGGGACTGCATGGACTGAAGCCCTCAAGGCTCCTCTGTCCATGGGATTTCCCAGGCAAGAATGCTGGTGTAGATTGCCATTTTCTCTTCCAGGGGATCTTCCCAACCCAAGGATGGAACCCATGTCTCCTGCATTGGCAGGCGGATTCTTTACTGCAGGGACATTTGGGAAGACTACAGTATAGTATAGTATGGTATGGTATGGTATAGTAGAGTAAAAATAAACAGGAGAAAAACTTGTAACTTTGGATTAGGCAAATATATCCCAAAGAAAATATCCAGACACAATCTAAAAAAGAATTGATTAATTTGACTTTACTAAAATTGCATACACACAATTTTTGTTTTTTAGGATACTGTTAAGAGCCAAACTTTAGTAGAAAACATTTGCATTATAAAGGTGATAAAGGAATTATATCCAGAATATATAAAGAAGATGTAAGATTCAATAATTAGTAAGTGATGAATAAAATATGAGTAGAGCAGATTTTCACCAGAGTTTTAAAAGTATATACTATATAGTCTTCATATAATTCTTTTAAAAATGTAACTTCATCTATAATGACAGAGTATGTTAATGCTTATCTTGGATTATGGATAGGTTGAGGTTAAGGGTTAAGAACCCCTCAGAATCCTCACTGTCTTAATTTTATCAGTGGTTTCCTAGTTTTTACCTATGTCAAACACATATCAAACCACATAATTTCAATGTATATAATTACTGAATATTAATTATACTTCGATAAGACTACTAAGAATAAATTCATGGGGAGTATATCCTAAGGTTTTAAATAGAGTAAAGTTATAAATTAAAAAAAAAAACAGTAAGATATTTAGGGAAAAACCCATCTATTTAGAAATAAATCAATGGATCTCTAAATATAAAAACTATGAAGTCAACCTCAAGGGAACACGGAAAACACTTTGAATTGAAAAATAAAAACATGCAACATATGCAAAATAAGGGATTACTTTAAAATAGCAATGAGGAGATACATAGTATATGGGCTTTTATTAGAAATGAAAGGTCTAGACTCAGTCACCTAAGAGCCTATCTTAATAAGCCAGAAAGAAAACAGCAGAGTAAATGCACAGTAGGAGAAAAGATAACACTAGATCAGTGATATATTTTACAGTAAGAAAATAAAAAGTAAAAACATTTGAAAAAATTAATAAAATCAACAAATTTTCATATTGATCAATATAAAACCTTAAAACACAGATTATCAAATAAGGAACAAAAACAATTGTTCTTATTACAAATCCTTTATATACTAGGGAAGTAATAAGGAATTTTATACTTAATTTGACTATATCTGTCTAGTCAAGGCTATGGTTTTTCCAGTAGTCATATATGGATGTGAGAGTGGGACTATAAAGAAAGCTGAGTGCTGAAGAATTGATGCTTTTGAACTGTGGTGTTGGAGAAGACTCTTGAGAGTCCCTTGGACTGCAAGAAGAACCAACCAGTCTACCCTAAAGGAGCTCAGCCCTGGGTGTTCTTTGGAAGGACTGATTTTGAAGCTGAAACTCCAATACTTTGGCCACCTGATGCAAAGAACTGACTCACTGGAAAAGACTCTGATGCTGGGAAAGATTGAGGGCAGGAGGAGAAGGGACAACAGAGGGTGAGATGGTTGGATGGTACCACTAACTGAATGCACACGAGTTTAGGTAGACTCCAGGAGTTGGTGATGGACAGGGAAGTCTGGCATGCTGCGGTTCATGAGGTCACAAAGAGTTGGACAAGACTGAGTGACTGAACTGAACTGAAGATAAAAACTTCCTCCCTAAGTACAACAAAATAGCCACAAAAGGAAAAAGCCAAGTCCTTTTGGTTTAACTCATTATGTGTTAGTTTCTCAGTCATGTCCAGTTCTTTGCAACCCCATCAACTGTAGCCTGCCAGGCTCCACTGTCCATGGGATTCTCTGGCAAAAACTTGAGTCAGTTGCCATTCCCTTCTCCAGGAGATTTTCCCAACACTGGAATCAAACCCAACTATCTTGCATTGCAGACAGATTCTTTAAATACTCTCTTAATTGGTGGATTCTTTTAAATATTTAAAGAGGAAATGATACTAATCTTAAAACTGTGTAAGACATTTCATTCACAAGAGAATATCCTCCAAAAACAAATACTGGTGAAAAAAGCATTAAAGAAAAAGAAGAAGAAGTTACTCTGTAATACACCGCATACAGGTAGATACCGAATTTTTTATAGATAATTGAATACAGTCTTCTCCTAAGATTAGAAACAAAGAATCCCCACACTAATTATCTTGATTCATCATTGTTGGAAGTGACAGAAAATGAATTTCTAACAAGATAAATAAAATATAACAGTTTGGAAAGAAAGATGTCATTCAGTTCAGTTCAGTTCAGTCACTCAGTCGTGTCCAACTCTTTGTGACCTCATGAATTGCAGCATGCCAGACCTCCCTATCCATCACCATTATTTGTCTATGATTTCATTGTTTAAGAATCCTAAGCAATCTACAAAATAACTAGGAAAACTAGCCACCACCTAAATTTAGCATGAATCAGAGTCTAATTCAATGAAACTGAGTTCTGACAAAATGTGGTCCACTGGAGAAGGGAATAACAAACCACTTCAGAATTCTTGCCTTGAGAACCTCATGAACAGTATGAAAAGGCAAAAAGATATAACAATAAATGGTAAACTCCCCAGGTGGAAGGTGCCCAATATACTACTGGAATAGTGGAGAAATAACACCAGAAAGATTGAAGAGATGGAGTCAAAACAAAAACAATGCCCAGCTGTGGATGTGACAGGTGATGGAAGTAAAGTCCGATGCTGTAAAGAACAATATTGCATAGGAATCTGGAAGGTTAGGCCCATGAATCAAGGTAAATTGGAAGCAGTCAAACAGGAGATGGCAAGAGTGAACTTTGACATTTTAGTAATCAGTGAACTAAAATGGACCAGAATGGGCAAATTTAAATCAGATGACCATTATACCTTCTACTGTGGGCAAGAATCCCTTAGAAGAAAAAGAGTAGCTATCATAGTCAAAAACCAGTCCAAAATGCAGTACTTGGGTGCAATCTCAAAAATGACAGAATGATCTCTTCATTTCCAAGGAAAACCATTCAACATCACAGTAATCCGAGTCTATGCCTCAACCACTAATGCCAAAGTAGCTGAAGTTCAATGATTCTATGATGACCTACAAGACCTTTTAGAACAAACACCAAAAAAAAAAAAAAAAAAAAAAAAANATTGGTGGATTCTTTTAAATATTTAAAGAGGAAATGATACTAATCTTAAAACTGTGTAAGACATTTCATTCACAAGAGAATATCCTCCAAAAACAAATACTGGTGAAAAAAGCATTAAAGAAAAAGAAGAAGAAGTTACTCTGTAATACACCGCATACAGGTAGATACCGAATTTTTTATAGATAATTGAATACAGTCTTCTCCTAAGATTAGAAACAAAGAATCCCCACACTAATTATCTTGATTCATCATTGTTGGAAGTGACAGAAAATGAATTTCTAACAAGATAAATAAAATATAACAGTTTGGAAAGAAAGATGTCATTCAGTTCAGTTCAGTTCAGTCACTCAGTCGTGTCCAACTCTTTGTGACCTCATGAATTGCAGCATGCCAGACCTCCCTATCCATCACCATTATTTGTCTATGATTTCATTGTTTAAGAATCCTAAGCAATCTACAAAATAACTAGGAAAACTAGCCACCACCTAAATTTAGCATGAATCAGAGTCTAATTCAATGAAACTGAGTTCTGACAAAATGTGGTCCACTGGAGAAGGGAATAACAAACCACTTCAGAATTCTTGCCTTGAGAACCTCATGAACAGTATGAAAAGGCAAAAAGATATAACAATAAATGGTAAACTCCCCAGGTGGAAGGTGCCCAATATACTACTGGAATAGTGGAGAAATAACACCAGAAAGATTGAAGAGATGGAGTCAAAACAAAAACAATGCCCAGCTGTGGATGTGACAGGTGATGGAAGTAAAGTCCGATGCTGTAAAGAACAATATTGCATAGGAATCTGGAAGGTTAGGCCCATGAATCAAGGTAAATTGGAAGCAGTCAAACAGGAGATGGCAAGAGTGAACTTTGACATTTTAGTAATCAGTGAACTAAAATGGACCAGAATGGGCAAATTTAAATCAGATGACCATTATACCTTCTACTGTGGGCAAGAATCCCTTAGAAGAAAAAGAGTAGCTATCATAGTCAAAAACCAGTCCAAAATGCAGTACTTGGGTGCAATCTCAAAAATGACAGAATGATCTCTTCATTTCCAAGGAAAACCATTCAACATCACAGTAATCCGAGTCTATGCCTCAACCACTAATGCCAAAGTAGCTGAAGTTCAATGATTCTATGATGACCTACAAGACCTTTTAGAACAAACACCAAAAAAAAAAAAAAAAAAAAAAAAANGGCATTTCTTTGGAAGGAATGATACTAAAGCTGAAACTTCAGTACTTTAGCCACCTCATGCGAAGAGTTGACTCATTGGAAAAGACTCTGATGCTGGGAGGGACTGGGGGCAGGAGAAGAAGGGGACAACAGAGGATGAGATGGCTGGATGACATCACGGACTCGATGGACGTGAGTCTGAGTGAACTCCAGGAGTTGGTGGTAGATAGGGAGGCCTGGTGTGCTGCAATTCATGGGGTCGCAAAGAGTCGGACATGACTGAGTGACTGAACTGAACTGATTCACAGTAAAAAAGAAAAAGCAACTGATTTATTTGATGGTGATATTATGTGTGTGTGTGTGTGTGTATGTGCATGCACATGTGATTAGTTGTGTGCAACTCTTTGATACCTCATGGACTCTAGCCCTCCAGTTTCCTCTGCCCATGAAAATTTCCAGCAAGAATACTGGAGCAGTTTGCCATTTCCTTCTCCAGGGGATATTCCTGATCCAGGGATTGAACCATGTCTCCTACACTGGCAGGTGGATTCTTCACCACTTCACCACCTCGGCTGATGGGAAGTAGTCAAGGGTTTATTATGGGGGAAACAGAATCAGTCAAGGTGACCCTGTTATCTTTGGTTTATATCAGAGTTCTCAGAGGGCTAAATGATTTTTGGTGTTTTGTTTTCTTGATTGTGACATGTGAAGACTTTAGTGTAGTGATATTGGAAACAGGGCACAGTCATTTTTGTTTTCTATAATGTAAAATGATTGCCCTCAGTCCCTTGCTGCTGCTGCTGCTAAGTCACTTCAGTCATGTCCGATTCTGTGTGACCACAGAGAAGGCAGCCCACCAGGCTCCCCCGTCCCTAGGATTCTCCAGGCAAGAACACTGAGGGGGTTGCCATTTCCTTCTCCAATGCATGAAAGTGAAATGTGAAAGTGAGGTGGCTCAGTCGTGTCCGACTGTTAGCGACCCCATGGACTGAAGCCTACGAGGCTCCTCTGTCCATGGGATTTTCTAGGCAAGAGCCTAGAAAATGATAACTAACGCATAGGAATAAAGAGGATTAGTCATCATATACTGCCTAACCTAGTCATATAATACTTGCATTTGTTCAAAATTCGGAATGCTACTAAGAAACATGGCCCATGGTTTTCTTGCCAGCAGCAGATGGACAATGAATTTCATTCCAACAGAATACTTCCGTGATGGTAGTCTTGTCTCCTGAAGCATTGTCTAGCCATCCATCCATCTTTGATTCTATCCATTCATTCTGGTGCTTTAAGAATGTTGTTTGAGTGCTTGACATGAATCAAGCCTTTAGGACACATTCTTCTGCATGAATGTGGTTTCATGTCTTTTTCATGTGTTTGTCCTATTTTTCAAGGACACTATAAACGATTTCAAGACCTGATTGATGGCTCCTCTCTCTTCTTCAGTCACCTTGATCTCAGGTGGCCTCAGCCTGAAGCAGCTTGAAGCAGGGCTTCGGTTCCCAGACAGAGACTGAGGTTGGGTAGCGGCAGGAAGAGTGTTGAACTGGAGCCATTAGAAGACTTGGCTCTTTGGCGTTGCAGAAAAGAGTTCCCACAAAGACAGAAAGCAGTGAAACAAAGTGTTAGGAGGAAGGAGTAAAGTACCCACGGATAGACACACAGACAGGCTCAGAAAGAGTCCCACAGGCACGGTCGCTTGGATCACTCTCATGGGGCAGTTCTTCTGGGTTTCTTTTAACCAATCATCTCGCTTTGCCTGGTTCTGAGTATTTGATTTATCTCAGAGTCTTCCTGTCACGTGAGTGTATGTTCCTCGGTTCTTTGTCTCGTCACAGCAAAGATTTGGAATGACGGACATTAAAGCCCCCTTGGCATGTCACAGCTCTCAGGTCTTGGATAGACCATGTTATATCTTGAATGGACCATGTTATAGCTCTTAGACAAATCAGTGTTACAGCTCTATTCTATTTAGAAGATAGCAGGAAAATCCATCTTCGAGGCGTGAGGGCACATCGATACAAAGATACAAGGAGAAGAGTGCCCCAGCACGTGGGAGAGAGAGAGAGCTGGCTCTGGCTCTTCTTTTTATATGTTTCTCTCTCCCTGGGCCTGTCGTGTGTAAGTTGGGCCAGCCAGGAGTGTTGTTTGTTTTACCTGAGGTCCTCACTCTGGTCCTCGGACCTTCTTTTGTTCTATTTCTTTTCCCTTCCTTGACTTTTAGCCACTGCCATTTTGGACTCCTTTTCCCTATTCTACCTACCTAACATTCCCCCTTCAAGAGATGAGAGGCCCAATTCTTTGGGAATAGGGGCGTTGAGGTCTTTCTGGCTACTTCCTGCTGAACTGGGATGGCGAGGGGTATTGGGCCTCCCCCTCTTGCTAGTCTCAAGCCTCAGAGTCCTTATAGCGGTGCCCATCTAAGGGTGTGTGATATTTTCTGTGGTCGGCTGTAGTTTTATATCTTTGTTGAACTGGCACTGCCTGTTGTAGCTGGTTGACCTGGGCAGAGACAAAACAGGTTAGACAATTGACAGTACATGGAATAATGATAAGTATCATTAATGTAGCATGACAAGGACTAGTACGGGCATTAGTCAATTTTAAATTTACATCGCCAGGATGGCTCAAGTCCTTCCTTGTTCAGGGATCAGAAGATCTATCTCCTGTCTGTTTTGGAGTGCAATCTCTGTCAAGCTGTGTTGGCTCTTTAGAGCTGTCCTGAGAAATCTTATCCCCAGAAACTAGATTTTTGGGGTGTTCACTAGAATGGCACTCACTGGTGGTCCTGAATAGGTATCTGAGATCTCCCAGGGGCTCACAGGTGTATTGAGTGTCCTCTTCTGTTTTCTTCCATGGCTTGACTCATGAGTAGTGAATCTAGGTGTCATGTCTTGGTACCTTGACTGCTGTGGGGGTAGAAAGTATTACAGGGTAGGGGCCCTTCCATGTGGGCTGGAGTTGAGCCTTTGGGGACCCATCTTTCCAGACTTTAATTAGAACTTGAGTCCCTGGAGCATATAGTGGTGACTCCTTAGAATCTTTTGGATCCTGGTTCATACCCCACAAGCATATATCCTATTGGAATTGCCCCAGTAAGTTTCTTAGCACAAGAGCATTATACGTATCTTAGATATGCTGTGTAGACTTTCAGCACAGTCACACACAGATTTCCCCACTTGCACTGCTGGGAACATTTTTCTCTCTGAATGCCAGCTGTAATCTCCTCAAATGCACTCTATGGAGAAGCAGGAAAAGTGCCTTTCAAATCTCCTAGGATTTACGGAGAGCTAAATTGTCAGCCCTGGGTAAGTTCAAGAGTTTAGCAATAGGTTCAATTCCTACTCCTTCTTGAGAAAACTTGCTTTTTTGTCTCTGATGTGAACCAATAAATAAAATCACATCACTGTGAAGAGGGGCACACTTTGTCATGAGTGGCGTAGCCCTGCTCATGGTCTGTCGCTCAGGGCACAGGTCTCAGTTTGCCCTGGTCAGTTCCACAGGTGAGAACCTGCTTGAATACGCTGATGATTTTCCAGCATGGCTGTCAGCAAAGTTAAACAACTTTATATACTGAGACATACAGCATCCTTTTGACTTTTAGTTATTTTACAACATGAAGGGAAACATAAACCTATCACCTGGATATTTGCTTTGTCTGCATCATATTTCTTTCTATAATAAAACAAAGGTTAATCTTAAAAAAAAAGATTTCTAGATATTTAACTTGTCTTCTCCATTTTGCTTCTACAGGAAAAATTATTGAATAATTTTTCTTTTGCACGATCCAAATAAAATGAGACCTAGAAAGAAATGTTAAAGCTTCTCTCTTGTATTATTTTAATTTTCTATTTAAGTGAATATAGATGATTATATGGGGTAGGAAACTCTGGCCAATGGCAGCCACTCTTACTACTGCTTCGGGCTGCAAGAGACTCATGTTCTGTGGCCTCCTAAGCCAACTCCAGTCCCCTTCTAGGCCATAAGCCTGCTTAGTCCTTCTATGTTTTCCTTGAGTCTCCGTAACTCTGGGTGAATTAGACGTTGTGGGGTGGGAGGTGGGAGGGGGATTCGGGATTGGGAGCTTGTGTACACCTGTGGTGGATTCATGTCGATGTATGGCAAACCCAATAGAGTATTGTAAAGTTAAATTAAAAAAAAAATAAATAAATAAATAAATAANTGTGGGGTGGGAGGTGGGAGGGGGATTCGGGATTGGGAGCTTGTGTACACCTGTGGTGGATTCATGTCGATGTATGGCAAACCCAATAGAGTATTGTAAAGTTAAATTAAAAAATAAATAAATAAATAAATAAATAAAAAATTTAATTACACAGAAAAAAGCAGAGCTGTCTCCCCCTGCCTCAGGCCCACTGGCTCAAGAAACGCCATCAGCCATTGCCATGTTTGCATTGGGCACCCTATCGAGGTAGAACTATGCCTTCTCTGGAAGTCTCTCTGTCTCCACTAGCGGCCCAGGCCCAAGGAAGCAAGACCCTTACAGCCTGTGCTTCAGATCTGAAGGGGAAGCCAGCATACTCACACTCAGTTTGCAACCATTGCCCTCATTCTCTCTCTGAATTGAGTTTTTCCTTAAAGATCATTAAGGATGTTTCTTAATGTGGCAAGAAGTTAATATCACATGCAATAAGAACCCACCTGCCAATGCAGAAGACATAAGAGATTCGGGCTCAATCGTCGGGTCGGGAGGATCCCCTGGAGGAGAGCATGGCAATCTACTCCAATATTCTTGCTTGGAGAATCCCATGGACAGAGAAGCCTGGCAGGTTACTATGGCCCATAGGGTCACACAGAGTCAGACACAACTGAGGCAACTTAACATACATGCATGCACATATATATATAAAACCTCTTTGTTTTGGTTTTCTGGCTTGATTCCTAATATAAAATGGTCATCCTTAAAAGTGCTAAGAAAATCTGTTTTCCACTTAATAAAGCTAAGGATTTTCTGCTTATTTTCTATGTCTGGGATCAACCTACGGTCTTGACAACAGTTAAGTGGAAAAGATCCTTGACTAGTAAACAGAAGAGGAGACACATGTGCAGTTGTAAACTGTAAATAAAGACGTCTTGAAAAGGCTCGCTGAGTTGGCTGAAGTCAGTGGGCCTGAGGATCAGCTGTAGAACTGAATGAGTGAAACTGCAGGGACCTCACCGGGCAGGGTGAGCTTCACACCAGGGGGCAAAATTAGTCCAGTAGACCTCAAGACACCAGATTCCTAGATCATCCCCTCAATATATGTTTATAGAAAGAGTTTAGAAAGTAAGAAAGGGTGTTTCACAATCTTCTAACTGAAATAATCACTAATTCTCAGGTGCTAATTTCCTATAAGTAACAAAAGCCACTAGATTTTAAATGACTTTGAAAATGCTGGCCTTTGGCTGGGTCTGTGGCCACAGCATGGCCTAAAATGCCCAAGTGGTTTTGTCCTTCATGAAGAAATATCATAGGATGGGTTGGCAGTCAGGAAATCAGTTGCAAAACCCAATGAAGGGATGGTTTGAGCCAGGAATTCCATACTGCCAGCACTGTTTTGCCCTTACTCCTGGGCTATTATATGAGAATTTTCAAGTAAGAAAACGATTAATTTAGCCCCCGAAGCTAATTGGAATCAATACTTAATGTTTCTTCTCAACTCTCCAAATTAATTACAAAATGATGTATGTTCAGTTTGATGCCAGACTATAGATTTCTATCTAAAATTTCCCTCCAGGGGCCCTTTTTTGTGTAAGAAGTCAGCTGTCTGTAGTTTGTCGTGTCTCTCCTTTCTCCATCCACCTTCATAGTTTTCTCCCTTTGATATTTTGTGTCGAGGGCAATGTTAATATTCAGGCAATGAATTGGCTGTATTTGAGATAAAGAGAATATACCTGGAGACGCACTCCAGTAAGCACCAGGAGGTTATGACAAAGGTGAAGGCAGTGAGAGCTGAGGGAGACAACTCGTCTCCGAGGTGCTGTGCTTCCATACTGAATCCCTCTCTTGCCTCCTTAGTTGGGACCCTCCCTCACATCACACAAGTGAAAGGCATCATATACGGCGGACTGCAGCCAGTAGCTCTGGTCCTGACCTCTCAGGGAGGAGTCTGGATTTCAAGAAATAGAGGAACTTCTGCTTATCGTCTGCGTGCCTTCCTATATAATGTTCAAGAACTTTCAGGTGAAGATTGCAAAATACCTTTTAGCTAGTATCATTAGCAAGATAACTGGTACCCACAGGACACTCAACACAAATGCATTTTTATGATACTGTGATTTATAATAAGATTACATATATATATATANATCATAGGGGGCTGGAATTCAAAAGCAGGAAGTCAAAAGATACGTGAAATAACAGGCAAGTTTGGCCTAGTAGTACAAAATGAAACAGGGAAAAGGATAAAAGAGTTTTGCCTAGAGAACACACTGGTAATAGCAAACACCCTCTTCCAACAACACAAGAGATGACTCTAAACATGGACATCATCAGATTGATTATATTCTTTGCAGTCAAAGATGGAGAAGCTCTATACAATCAGCAGAAACATTTGTGGTTCAAATCATGAAATCTTACTGTAAAATTTAGACTTAAAAAAAGTAGGGAAAACCAGTAGACCATTCAGTTATGACCTAAATCAAATCCCCTATGATTATACAGTGGAAGTGACAAATAGATTCAAGGGATTAGATCTGATAGAGAGAGTGCCTGAAGAACTATGGACGGAGGTTTGTGACATTGTACAGGAGTCAGGGATCAAGACCAACCTCTCAAAAAAGAATGAAAAAGGCAAAATGATTGTCTGAGGAGGCCTTACAAATAGCTGAGAAAAGAAGAGAAGCTAAAGGCAAAAGAGAAAAGGAAAGGTATACCCATTTGAATACAGAGTTCCAAAGAATAGCAAGTTGAGATGAGAAAGCCTTCCTCAGTGATCAATGCAAAGAAATAGACTAAAACAATAGAACGGAAAACACTAAAGATCTCTTTTAAAAAATTAGAGATACCAAGGGAACATTTCATGCAAAGATGGGCACAATAAAGGACAGAAATGGTATGGACCTAACATAAGTGGAGGATATTAAAAACAGGTGGCGAGAATACACAGAAGGACTATTCAAAAAATATCTTCATGACCCAGATAACCATGATACTGTGACCACTCACCTAGAGCCAGACATCCTGGAATGTGAAGTCAAGTGGGCCTTAGGAAGCATCACTATAAATAAAACTAGGGGAAGTGAGGGGATTCCAGTTGAACTATTTCAAATCCTAAAAGATGATGCTGTTAAAGTTCTGCACTCAATATGTCATTATATTTGGAAAACTCAGCAGTGGCCACAGGACTGGAAAATGTCAGTTTCATTCCAAATCTAAAAAAGACAATGCCAAAGAATGTTCAAACTATTGCACAATTGTACTCACCTCACACATTAGCAAAGTGAAGCTCAAGATTCTCCAAGCCAGGCTCCAGATACATGAACCGAGAACTTCAAGATGTTCAAGCTGAATTAGAGAAGGCAGAGAAACTAGAGATCAAATTGCTGACATCCATTGGCTCATAGAAAAAGCAAGAGAGTCCAGAAAAACATCTTCTCCATTATTGATTATGTCAAATGCTTTGAGTGGGTAGATCACAACAAACTGTGGAAAATTTTGAAAGAGATGGGAATACCAAACCACCTGACCTGCCTCTTGAGAAATGTGTATGAAGGTCAAGATGCAGCAGCTAGATCTGGACATGGAACAACAGACTGGTTCCAAATTGGGAAAGGAGTGCATCAGGGCTGTATATTGTCACTCTGATTATTTAACTTATATTCAGAGTACATCATGCTAAATGCCAGGCTGGATGAACACAAGCTAGAATCAAGATTGCCAGGGGAAATATCAATAATCACAGATATGCAGATGGTACCACTTTATGGCAGAAAGTGAAGAGGAACTAAAGAACCTTTTGAAGAAAGTGAAAGAAGAGATTGAAAAAGCTGGCTTAAAACTCAACATTCAAAAACCAAAGATCATGGCATCTGATCCCATCATTTCATGGCAAATAGATAGGAAAACAATGGAAACAATGAAAGACTTTATTTTCTTAGGCTCCAAAATCACTGCAGATGGTGATACAGTCATGAAAATAAAAGATGCTTGCTCCTTGAAAGCAAAGCTATGGCCAACCTAGACAGCATATTAAAAAGCAGAGACATTACTTGATCAGCAAAGGTCCATCTAGTCAAAGCTATGGTTTTTCCAGTAGTCATGTATGGATGTGAGAACTGGCCCATAAAAAAAGCCAAGCACTGAAGAAATGATGTTTTTGTACTGTGATGTTGGAGAAGACTCTTTATATCCCCTTGGACTGCAAGCAGATCAAACCAGTCAATCCTAAAGGAAGTCAGTCCTGAATTTTCACTGGAAAGACTGATGCTGAAGCTGAAGCTCCAATACTTTGGCTATCTGATGCAAAGTACTGACTCAGTGGAAAAGACCCTGATACTGGGGAATATTGAAGACAGGAGGAGAAGAGGACAACAGAAGATGAGATTGTTGAATGGTATCACCAACTTGATGGACATGAGTTTGAGCAAACTCCTGGAGTGCTGATGGACTGGGAAGCCTCAAGTGCTGCAGGCCTTGGGTCACAAAAAATTGGACAAAACTGAGTGACTGAACTGAACTGAAATTCAGCAAGATTGCAGGATACAAATTTAATATACAAGATCCACTGTTTTTTTATATACAAGTAGCAAAAATTTGGAAAATTAAAATTTTAAAAGGTGCTATTTTTTAAAGTTAATAAATAAATAAAAGAATAAGAAAATTTCACAAGAGGCATGGAAGAATTCTACTACAGAAGATTACAAAACATTGCTGAGAGATTGTCAATGAAGAGTTAAATATAGCTCTTTAATGGTAGAAAACTCAGTGTTGTTAAGATATCATATATTCCCAAAATCATGTGTAGATTTGATTCAACTCTAACAAAAATCCCTTCAGCCTTTATTTTAGAAGTGAACAATCTCACTCTAAAATCTATATGTAGATGCAGAGAAACTAAACTATCCAAAGTAATCTTTAAAAGAATAAATTTGAGAATTTACACTACTTGATTTCAAAACTTCTTATAATGCTACAGTAATCAAAGTAGTGTGAATCTGTAACAAATTTTGACAAATATATCAATGACACAATATGAAAAGTTCAAAGATAGAACTTCCCTGTTGTATATATATTTTTAATAAAACTATATTAGCAATCCAATGGAGCATAGCAAGAACAACAAAATTATAAGAAATTATTCTAGAATAATGGTATCTGTAAGAAAATAAACTCTAACTCCACTTACTCCATATACAAACATCAATTAATATTGAGATGGATATAGACTTAAACATAAGGTCTAAAATCGTAAACCTATTGGAACAATATACTGGAAAATATCAGCATGACTTGTGAGTAATATATATTTTTTAGACAGGACACAGAAAAGAAAACCTTAAATGAAATCTTATCAAAGTTAAACACTTTTTCCTCATCAAATAGTCTACATATAGAGAGAGATAATCATAGTGCTGGCAATGTATTTTATTTTTCCTCCTGTTGATTGAGAAAGCCCAGATCAATGACAACTCAGTATCAGTGAATATACTGAGTTTGGTCTTGTTTTCTACATACCACACAAAGTTAAGAGGAATCAATTCTTTTTGGAAAAATGTTTTATTCCAGTTGTGAGTTAGAGAAAGTGAACTTCAGAAACTGATCATGACAGAGGGCATGACAAGATGGTGGAGTAAGAAAAATCCCAGTTTTGTCTCCTTCTACAGATACACAAAAATTATGACTAAATATAGACAAACTATTTCTGGAAACAGCCTGAAGAGTAGCAGAAAGGATTTTCCACAAGTAAAGATTAAAAGGAAAAACTCACTATTTTTGGTATAATTTTTCACAAAAAAAATTTTTGAAGAAAAGTTTTTGATTGACATAGTACATTAATTATTTTAGTTTTTTGCTTCAATATCAATCTAATTTTGAATATGATACCCCTTTCCCTTAGCCTGTTGGGCCCAAATTAGGATTCCACAACCATTTTCCCATAGAGTAATGATATAACCCAAAATTACAGGATGTAGATGAAAGGCATACTTTAGAACTGACATTTCCTGTTTTAAAGAATTCACCCCCTAAAGAAGAAAGTCTTGAGAATTGAATAGGAATACGGTAATATGGAGCACCGGAAAGTGTGGGTTTGGAGAAAGAGTAAAATCTTTGTGACTTTGTACCAAACTAAGTCTATAAGGACCTTGTTTTTGCTGTTGTTATCGTTCAGTAATTAAGTCTTGTCTGACTCTTTGCGACCCTATGTACTGTATGCAACATCCCAGACTTCCCTGTCTTTCACTATCTCCCAGAGTTTGCTCAAACTCCTGTTTATAGAGTCAATGATGGTATCTAATCATCTCTTCCTCTGCTACTCCTTAATCTTTGCCCATCTCTTTATCAGTGAGTCTGCTCTTCACATCATGTGGTCAAAGTATTGAAGCTTCCTTCAGCTTCAGCATCAGTCCTTCCAATGGATATTTAGGGTAGATTTCCTAAATATTGACTGGTTTGATCTTGCTGTCCAAGGGACTCTCAGGAGTCCTCCAGCACCACAATTTGAAAGCACCAATTCTTTGGCATTCAGCCTTCTCTAAGACCTTACATTCCTTATTTGCAAAATTAGTATGAAAATGTAACTTGTAGATCGGTTGTGAGAATTAAATGAAGAATTAAAGCATATAAAGCATGTACTGTAGAGACTGTCACAGTACACAATACCATTGCCAATGATCTCAGTAAAAAAGACCTCAGGATACATTGCTAAATT
This sequence comes from Neotragus pygmaeus, assembly GCA_006410875.1. Taxonomy (NCBI): domain Eukaryota; kingdom Metazoa; phylum Chordata; class Mammalia; order Artiodactyla; family Bovidae; genus Neotragus; species Neotragus pygmaeus. The sequence goes on from SJYV01027424.1 coordinate 113,250, forward strand.
GGAAGACAGTTAATACAAGATCGACTGTGCCATTAGTAATAGAAATGCCTTATATTTACAGCTCAGCATCTCTGTGATGAATGAATGCAGAGTGTGGGAAAAAGACAATCACAGCCATTTCTTTGATGAAGAGCAATGAAACTACAGTAATCATGGCCTGCTAATGTAAGCTATTAAGGAAACAGCGGGGGGCAAGGTTTTGTTCACTGTAAGGGAATGCAATATTTATCAGTGCTCATTAGACTGTGCACTTTATATGGTTTTGCTCTTGCTGAAAAAGGCCACTCTACTAAAAATTAAAGTGAACTGCAAAAAGCAAATATGTTTTGTAGCTAGATTGTCAGATAAATTTGTTTCTGAATAGTCAAAGAAGGTGGTGGTGGTGGTTTAGCTGCTAAGTCATTTCTGATTTTTGGAGCCTCGTGGGCTGAAGCCTGTCAGACTGCTCTTTCCATGGGATTTCCTGGGCAAGAATACTGGAGAGGGTTGCCAGCCCTCCTCGACGGGATCTTCCTGATCCAGGGATTGAACCTGGGTTTCCTGTATTGCAGGTGGATTCTTTACTGATTGAGTCACCAGGGAAGCTCAGTCAAAGGAGGCTCCTTACTAAATTAAATAGGAGAGGTGCTTTTGTTGGGAATTCTATCTGGAAGTGGAGTTAGTTATATATAATACATCTTTCAAGATAAAAGAAAAACAAAACTGTATGCCAGTGTTTTCCTCTTTGTTCCTATATTGCAGCACTATAAAATGGTTAGGTTAGATTAGGTTTATTTCAAAAAGCCTTAGGACTCTGGTGTTCCTGAGATCTATGAGGCTATTTGTACCATCCAATACTAATGCCATTATCATTATTGTCATGTCTGACCATACATATCTTTATATTTTCTCCTGTTCTTACTGTGCTCCAGCCACACTCTCCTCTGGCTATTTCTACAAAATCTGAGGACACTGCCACCTCAGAAATCCACACTTGCTGTTCCTTCTATCTGCAAGTCCCCTATCCTAGGTAGCAACAGTTTATCCCTCATTTTCGAACTCTGCTAAAGATCACTTTCTTAGTAAGTTCTTCCTTACCAGTCTTAAAATAAGCTTTTCAACTTCTGAAACATTTTAAGATGGAAAGCAATTGCTGCTAAAATAGAGTAAATGCAACTTTCATTTTCCAATGGGCTATGGAAGTCTTGTGTTGAAACAACTAGAAAAGATCTACATAAATTTAACAATTATATATTTTTTAAAAATCAGAGATGTTTGGAATCAAATAGGACTAGATGAACTAAAGTAAGGAATTTTTTTTTTAATCATAGAAAAATAATGTGAGAGGGAAGCAAAACCAGACAATAGAAGCTAGACGAATTTTGAGAGATACCAGTTGGATTGATATCTGATGTAGCAGAGTGAAGAAGGCTAGAAATGCAGCTCTTTCATGTGTGTTGAGAGAGAGGGAAGAGCTAAGTAATGGGCTAAATGTGTTGCAGAACTATGACAAGACTCTGGATTCAAGACCCAAAAACTTAAGGCAAATCTGTGGAGTAGAGGCAAAACCAGAGGGATCGGTTGAATGTCTGAGTAAAAGAGAGGTTAGACTCTGCCTTACGCAAGGACGGATTTTAAGGAGAATAACCTAAGATGAGGACTCTTCCTTTTTTAATTGAAGGATAATTGCTTTACAATACTGGTTTCACATCTGTCATACATCAACATGTGGATTAGCCATAGGTGTACATGTGTCCCCTCCCTCTTGAACCTCTTTCCCACTTTCTGCCCTTCTCCACCCCTCTAGGTTGTTACAAGGGGCTTCTCTGTTGGCTGAGATGGTAAAGAATCCACCAGCAATGCGGGAGACCTGGCTTTGATCCCTGGGTCAGGGAGATTCCTTGGCAAAGGAAATGGCAACCCACTCCAGTATTCTTGCCTGAAGAATCCCATGGACAGAGGAGCCTGGCAGGCTACAGTCCATGGGGTCACAAAGAGTCAGACATGACTGAGTGACTAAGCACAGCACAGGTTGTTACAAAGCCCTGGTTTGAGTTGCCCGAGTCATACAGTACATTTCTGTTGGTTATAAGATGAGGATTCGTATGCAGGTGATTCATTGAGAAATATTTTTAGGAGAAATCTATAAGGATACAAGGGAAGCAGGACAGAGCAGAGGAAGAAGCTGAGCAAAATGTGGTTTGCTGAAATCTAATCTCAGCCTGATGCCATAGGAAGCGGTAGACTGTGAATGTCACCACAGAATTTTCTCCCCTTCAGGAAAGGAGGTAAGTTTTGGTGCTCTCATATGAGTGGGGCCTGGGCAATATTTTTAATAGAGCTATATGAACTCAAGTAAGCCATATTGATCAATTGATTAATATTTTGAACATTGGAGTAGAGAAAATACATGTACATACTGGTTTATTATCCGTTCAGTACACATGAAGATTCTTCATAGCCTTAAGGCATTACCTTTTCATCTTCAACTCCAGAATCATATATTTGTATTCTAGACTGTCAAATACATCATTTGTGAGTAATTCATATATTTCACTGAGTGAAAAATGTAGCAATGTTGTTGTTTTTCTATTAAAACAATATAAATCTTCTGGCTTCTGAAGTTACTACTATCATTTATTTAAGGTTAGACCATTTCTCATGGCCCACTGTGTTGTTCAGGAATAACGGATATTACTGACTTTCTCAAAGGCTAAAACTATACTTTGTTGATGATGAACACAAGTATAGGTCTGACCAGAGCACATTGGAATGTGTGAACGATATTTTTTTCCCATCATTTTAGAATTTTAGCATAAAGATAACAAAACACTCTTTTCAACTCTGTCTTCTCTTGGGCTTTATTGGTTATAATCACTGTGTTCATGGTCAGATATTACCATACCATCCCAGTCACTAAAAAGGAGAGAGATGGGGCCCATGGGCAGAGTGAAAAGAGCTATCAGCACAAAGAATGTCCATCTTTTGTTCGATATGGTTGAACACCAAACTAGGGCAATGCAACCTCACCGTGTTAGATAAAGGTGAAAGATTAGAACTGTAAAAAAAAATGACCTTAAATATTTTGGGAGGAAACAGACACAGACACTAGAAGACTACCAGACATCAGGTGTAGTTTCTGCAGCAGGCTGATGACACTGACAAAGTGTGATGTAATAAAGAATACCTGCTGCCACCCTAACACCATTGGAGTCGATAGAACAGAGGGAGGACTCTGGGGGGAACACGGATGACAACAGGCAACACATGGGCTCACACACAGGCTCAAGCTCACAGGTCAGTGATAAATTATCAGTAGCCAAGAGATCTGATCTCATCTTGTGTCTGATATGAGTGAGTCACCACAAATTAATATTTTGGTAACATTCCGGTGGCCTGAACTCACATGATTTTTAAAATAATGAAATATCTCAGTGGGAATGAGTCACAGACTCACTGCTCTTTTGGAATTGAAGTCAGCCACAGAGACTTCCACAATATACCTTGTTAACCTCACATCAGTGGGTAAGGAAAGTGCCCCAAAGTGAAGAAATGGAATAGATATATAAAGTTTAGGCTCAGGACTTTACCCATTCTTGAATCTTTCTGGATAATTCTACTAGCTCCAAGCGGCCCAAGACCTAAAGGGGAGACTTCAGCCAAAGAAAGACCTCTGAAACACAGGGGACACTTGGAACACTGGCTTTCACATCTCCCCTAGCCTCAAGGAAGGATACTGTTCTTTCCTTCTCTTTGGAAGCTGAGAAGCCCCATATACAAGCTTTTCAGAGACCAAAGCTTGGATGATTCCCAAGAAAGTTGCCATGTCTCCACTATGAATCCATGCCAGTAAATAAGGGTTGTACCTGCACATAGCAGATTCAACTTTTTATATAGTTTCTCACTGTTAAGTGTAAATCAATAATCAAAATTTAAAATCTCCTACTTGGGAAAAGAAAAAACAGGAAAAAGAAGCAAATTCAAAGACATTGGAGGAAGCAAATAATGCAGGGTAAGATAAATACTTCAAAACCAGTTTACTCAGAGAAACACACAGAAAAAATATTGCATATGAATGATAAAAAATAACTTTATAGAGAAGAACATTATGAGTACAACATAAGGAGTTTTGTATGAATTAAAATAATAGCATAAATATAATCTAAAAAGTAGATTAAATGCTTAGAAGCAAAATAGAAATTTACTCCCAAATAGAACTTAAAGAGGTAGAAAATAAGAGAGCCCAAAAGTCTCATTAAAAAATAAAAGAAAAAAACACTAGGAAAGGAAAGGATTAACAAGGAAGGTCACTGCCAAATCAAAAGAGATAGCTATTAATATTAAAATGGGAATGAAATAAATTAACAAAAAAAATAATAAAATATAGTTTATCAGAAGCAAAGGATACAAACTTACAGATTGAATTGAAAAGGGCATATGCTAAAGCATGTTATTAGGAAATATCAGGAAAAGAAGGAATAAAGAAAAAGTCTTAAATTTTCCAGCTTGTAAACAAATAAAGTATAATAGATAAAAATGATCATAGCAAAGAATTACATATCAGAACAGTATCAGAGAGTTCCTCTTCTATCATTGTTGGATTGTTCAGTGTCTTTTTATGAAACATATTACCTTGCTTTTCGTTATAAAGTAGATGTTAATTTTCAAAAGGATTACACTTTAACCCATTAAAATTAATTCAGGTGCTTCACATACTGGTTGATAAAAAAAATGTGGTGTACTTGGACTTGGATTAATAAATAATATTTTGAAGATGAGAAAGAAGCACATTTTTATCTTGTTAAATTAAAACAGATAATAGATCTACATAATAAAAAGGAGACAAGTAAATTTAACAATTTTACCAGGAGACTACATCAAGAAATGCTGATGAGGTATATCTCTGACAAGCAAAGAGGAGTCTCTAAAACTGAACCCACTTCCTCCTTGATGTGAAAGAAAATCGGAAAAAAGGATAAGACAATTAGGTGATCAAGTAACACGTCTGAGAGTTAGGTGGCAAATGGATGATAATTTAGGCAACAACAAGAACATTATTGTGGAGAAGCATTAATTATATTGACACTTTGAAAGCTGCATTATAGAAAGGTGAAGGATCTGAATAAAACCCTCCAAAGTCCAAAACGATCAGTTTAAACCGTAACTCTTCTGTCTGTTTGTAAAACTTGAAAAACTCCATCAGGTATAAACAACTTGGGGTTCCCTTTCAGTTCAAAAGTACAGGTTGCCACATTACTGAGGGAAGAAAGGTCACATGCATTTACATACACATGACCCATAATCCATATAACCCCTTAATTTACTATTTTTTTTTCCTACCCAAAAGCTGGCTTTCTCATTTTCTAAATAAAAAAACAAAGATTCACTTCTCAGAGACTAATGCCTGATTGACCCCATTCAGTCCTATGATAAAGTAAAAGAGCAAATGCTTGGCTTTCTGCTTAGACTTAACATTGCCAACTATTTTCCTTTTATTGGTGTTTTTCCATTCCATGAAATCTGCAAAATTTCTTTTTCCTTTCAGAAAGTGAAAGGATGTGGAAGGCAAAGATGGCATTAGGCATTATAAGGACAGAAATTAAAACCCTCGGGGCAGTTTTACAGCTAGTCTTGACTGATTTCCAGGCACTTTTTAGAACCAGAAATTTAGGCAATAAATTAGGTCTAGTACTTCTTTAACTCCTTGTAAGTTGTAGTAGAAATGTATTATTCTGAAGTTTAAAATCACATTTGGTTAAAATATTCAGCATTTTGACATAAATTTATGACTTTATAGAGCATTTCACTAAAGAAGCAGAATTTGTGTTTTTCCCTATTGCTGTTTTAAATTACATTTAACTGATATTTTAACTGATTTACGGCTGAATTGCTCCTTTTTGGAAGAGGGAAGACAAAGACATCTTAGGAATATGTATTTGCAAACATTGAAACAGTAAGTGAACTACGAAATTAAATTAGAAATAATATATTATAGCATGAAATGCACTATAAATTACAAATTTAGCAGTGTGGTCAAATTTGTAAGGCTACTCATTGAGGAATATGTCAAATTCTGCTGTGAGAAATCCAGTTTTGCTATTCAAATCATTTTCTTATCCTAGCAGTAGTCAAAATGTGTTTTAATTAAAAAATTACAAAATTTAGGGGTGTGAAAGACCTTGCAGATAATCTAACCCCACAGCATCATTTGACAGAATGGGGAACAAAAATCTTCAATGATCAGAATCTTACCTCTTGCAAAATACAATTTACATGTTAATCTAGCAGGTGCTGGTATTGATATTTACAAGATTCCAAATATTTTATTTGACTGATTTTTCTACATTCAACTACCTATTTGAATTGACTAATTTGTAGTCAATATTCAAACAAATCTGGAAAAACATATCAACAATTACTCTATCATCATCTAAAAGAGATCTTGCAGAAAATGTTCACTGAGCTTAAATTATCTTTTTTTTTTTTTTGGCTCTCAGATTTATCAATCTCTCCAGTAAATGATAACTTCCCACTTCATTTAACCTGCCTCAAAAAGGGCCAAAGGTAGGAAAAAAAATTATGTCTGAACAATATGTGACTCCATAAACAACAACTAGATGTCGAGGGAAAACCATGAATAAATAGTGACTCTGTAAACCAAATTAGCATATAGCTTTAAAAGAGGAAAACAGGAAAAAAAAAAAAAAAACCAACAAACTGAGCCAATACTTTTCAAGGGGTAAAAAACAAACCTGTCCATCTCTGCTGGACCCAATTTTGTCTCTTGCCCTATTTGCTGGCAACATGTTTAGAGTTTTGCCTTTTTGTGTGTATGTACTCCTTTATTTCCCGTTATTGTTAGCAGCCCTATCCATTCTTCTAACAATAGAAATCTCAGGGGAACATTTTCTCTAATCCTACTCCCAACTGCTAGTTTGGTTTGTTTATCTACTTTCTTGACTCACAGCCCAAACCTTCTGTATCGGTTTTGTTCCCAACAAGGAGAGCAGGAAGAAGACTCGTATGGCATTTTTAGAGCCATTTGTTATTGTGGCAGTGAGGATTCTGTAACACTCTGCACAGATTGTCAGTTTGTCCTATGACGAGAGAAATGGTAGTTAGACAAATAGAAAATGTGTGGCTTGCTTTCTAAAAACTCTTATGCATTTTTACAATCATGATGGAAATGAAAGTGAAAAGAGCCTAGGAAATGAGAGTTAGGAGATAAGTGTTATATCTTCCCTCTTGTTATAAATTTTAATCTCAAAGAGGATAGGAGAAGGAGTTTACAGTTTTGCATTCCTCCATTTAATATGTCTGGCTCATTGATAACCCAATACACAGGTTCATAATGTCTGCTCAATAAGCATATACAACCCTTCTCTGTTTTCTCAACTACAAAGAGAGGAAAACTGAGTGAGATTAACGTAAGGTAATCTTCCAGCTCTACCATTCTATGAGATACTCTATCAAATCAATAAAATAGAGTATATGCCATTATTTGGCTTCATTATAAAGAACATGATAAATCATTTTTACTCTTTTTATTGAAACTGAAATTTTTAATTTCTGGAAAAAAATCTTTCATGACATTCATTTGAAAATGAAATTTACTTTGCTTTGTTGTAGTTAGTTTTAAAGCAGAACTTCTTTAACTCAATGTTTTCTTTCATTAATCTTTAAAAAAAATTATATTACTGCAGTGTGGAAAGTTGGAAAATAAATTTTGTGGTATGGAAACCCACATTTTTAGTACAAGTGCAAAAATAATTTTAATATATTTTCCAGTGTCTTTCATATCCATTTTATATACAGTCATGCTGCTGGGGCTGCTAAATTGCTTCAGTTGTGTCCGACTCTGTGGGACCCCATAGACTGCAGCCCACCAGGCTCCACTGTCCCTGGGATTCTCCAGGCAAGAACACTAGAGTGGGTTGCCATTTCCTTCTCCAGTGCATGAAAGTGAAAAGTGAAAGTGAAGTCACTCAGTCGTGTCCGACTCTTCGCGACTCCATGGACTGCAGCCTACTAGGCTCCTCTGTCCATGGGATTTTCCAGCTGAGAGTACTGGAGTGGGTTGCCATTGCCTTCTCCAATACAATCATGAGGAATGGTATACTATCATTTCATATTTCCACATATTATGAATTAAATGTTTTTTATGTTGCCTCGCAATCCTCAATGCAATTACTATTTGAATGATTGAAAGTGAAAGTTTCTCAGTCCTGTCCAACTCTTTGCAACCCCTTGGACTGTAGCCTACCAGGCTCCTCTGTCCATGGGATTTACCAGGCCAGAATACTGGAGTGGGTAACCATTCCCTTCTCGAGGTGATCTTCCCAACCCAGGGATTGAATCTATGTCTCCTACATGGCAGACAGATTCTTAACCGTCTGAGCCACCACAGAATGGTGTAATTATCAAGAGGAATTACCCACATTTTCTAGTTTATTTCATAGTTTTAGTGTTGGACATATAGAAGGTTTATAACAATTTATTAATAAATAGTTGGTTCAATTAGCAAGTCCGAGAAACTTTTTTCTATACATAAGATGATTTTCATTTCTAGATAGTGAAATTTTGCATAAATCTGAAGTAATTACAAATCCATGTAGTCATGCATTATCACCTGTTTTTCCCCTCTCCCTGGTGCACTCCTAGACCCATTTTCTTAGTTAATCTAACTTGAAAAATTTCCCTAAGTCTCAGCCTAAAATATCACTTCCTTAGGGAGCCCAGCTCTGAGACTCTCCATTATAGGAGACTCCCACAATTAGGTACTCCCACAGTACTTCTCTCTGGTGTTTTTAGATGTTACATGTTTAATATCAGTCTTTTCTAAAAGATTCTAATCATTCTGAAGAAAGGAAGATACCTTTCTTGCTCATCACAGTAACCAGAAGCACCTGCAATAGTGGATTCCTAGTGCCTTGTACATATTTAGCAAATCATAATTTTTGATTTCATTAATAAGAATAAAACTTGTATACATTGATAGGTGACAAAACATTTATACATGTTTAAAATAACTTTCTTGAAGTATTTTAATTACAACAACTGTTTTTAAGTGAAAGATAATTAAAACTCAAATAGGTTTAATGAAAACAGCCAGAACCCCCATAGAAATGACTGTGTTTGAACCAGTAAGTTATGAAAATAAAGACAAACACTTTTTTTTCCCCTTCACTCATCAGAGGTGGTTTCTTTCTTTCATAAAATCTTTCCCAAATTGCCTTCGACTTTTCTAGTTGGATCCAAGTATGTGTTAGAAGGATCCTTTCAACATTGTTTTAGTACTTTCTCAGGTACATTGTTTGGAATTCCCATGATAAAATGTCCACACAGAAGAAGATGATAAAGTCAGTAATGAAAAAAAAACATTTTACAGAAATTCAAATTAAGAATATCACATGAATGCATTTTGCCAAGAGTGGGAGTATTTCTTTTAAGTGAACTGGGTTTTAAACATGAGCTGGCAAAACAATAACAAAAAAATGAAAATTCATGCAAGATTTTGGCATCTTCTGCCTGTGTTTTTTTAAATGAAGTTGCATAGAATCTCGAGGTTATTTGCAGGCCACTCTAGGGTATAAGAGGGAGACTCAGTGAGGTGGTCTTACTCCTCCTAGTTTCATCTTTTTTTAAATACAGAGAGACGATGTAGGGTGGGAGGTGGGAGGGGGATTCAGGACTGGGAGCTCGTATACACCTGTGGTGGATTCATGTCAATGTATGGCAAACCAATACAGTATTGTAAAGTAGAATAAAGTAAAAATTAAAAAAAAAATACTGACCTTTAAATGTAAAAGTTTTCTTGGTAAAGAGTTTCTACCACTAATCTATTTTTTTTTGCTCTAAAAGATTTGAGAGAAATTAAATATTTGACTTTGCTGGTGGCTCAGACGGTAAAGCAGACGGAGGAGTCTGGTAGGCTACAGTCCATGGGCTCGCAAAGAGTTGGACAAGAATGAGTGACTAAACTTTCTTTTCTTTCAAATATTTGATTAAATACTTAAACTCATTATTTCTTTCCTACAGTGTTTATAAACATAACTTTTTTGGCTAGTAATGTGATATTTAATAGGAATAGAAGGTGAATAAAACATGACTGTTGAAAATAGGAGACACACATATAAATTTCATTGATATATTAGTTATGTGCAAAGTGCTGTGGGAATATAGGAATAATGCTGCCTTGGAAAAATAACTAAAAGCTTGAATTGTGAACATGTTCTGGATGGATAAATAGAAGACTTCAAAGTAGAGAAAGTATGCAAGGGTATTAAAGACCAATTCATGAAAAGAACATAGCTGAAGACGAACAATTCATGTTGAAGAACATGGACAGATTGTGAAAAATTCCCTGTGGCCAAATTCTAGGATATGTGATGTCATGTTGAAAGAAATACATTTGGAAAGGTAATTTGTGGGGGCATATTTTGAAGAAATGTAGGTTTCAAGAATACTGTGAAAAAAAAAAGAGGGAAAAAAAAAACAACACTGAACTGGAAGATAGAAGAGTTCTTTGTCAGGTTTTATGTTAAGGATACCATATAACACTATCAAAATAACACAGATGAGAATTAAGGAGGCCTTAAATCTTAAGAAGTGTACCATAAGGGCACAGAATGCAGAATAAACTGCTGAGCAATTTCTGGAACAGGTTATATAGAAATTTGTGACTGGTTGTGAGTAGCAAAGATGAAAAAAGTATGATTCTAAATAATCTCACTTGAAAGGAAATCCTTCAGGGTCACAAAGAGGCGATAGAGAGTAATTGAGGAGACAGACCTAGGTTTGTACACTGACTCAATCTCATTTGCTACTCAAGTGATTTTTTAAAATTTATTTTTATTGGGGCATAACTGCTTTAAAATGTTGTTAGTTGCTGCTATACAATGAAGTGAGTCAGCTAAATGTATATAAACACGCCCCTCTCTTGGTCCTCCCTCCCATGCTCCCATTCCATCTGTCTAGATTACCACAGACCACTGAGCTAAACTCTCTGAGCTATATAGTCAGTTTCTACTAGTTATCTGTTTCACGTGTGGCAGTACAATACATCAATCCCAATCTCCCAGTTCACTCCACTCCCCAATCCGTGTCCCAGAAATAAAGCCATGCACCTGTGATCACCTAATCTATGACAAAGGAGGCAAGAATATACAATGAAGAAAAGACAATCTCTTCAACAAGTGGTGCTGGGAAAGCTGGACTGCTGCTGCTGCTAAGTTGCTTCAGTTGTGTCTGACCCCATAGACAGCAGCCCACAAGACTTACCCATGCCTGGGATTCTCCAGGCAAGAACACTGGAATTGGTTGCCATTTCCTTCTCCAATGCATGCAAGTGAAAAGTGGAAGTGAAGACGCTCAGTGATGTCTGACTCTTAGTGACCCTATGGACTGCAGCCTACCAGGCACCTCTGTCCATGGGATTTTCCAGGCAAGAGTACTGGAGTGGGGTGCCACTCCAGGGGAAAGATGGACAGCTACATGTAAAAGAATGAAATTAGAACCCTCTTTAATTCCACACACAAAAACAATCTTAAAATGGATTAGAGACTCAAATGTAAGACCAGACACTATAAAACTCAGAAGAAAACATAGGCAGAACACTTTGACATAAATCACAGCAAGACCTTTTTAAATTCACCACCTAAAGTAATGAAAATAAAAACAAAATAAACAAATGGGAAATAACTAAAAAAGATTTTGCACAGCAAAGGAAACCATACACAAGACAAAAACACAATCCTCAGAATAGAAGAAAATATTTGCAAAACACCTGTCAAGTAATTATAGACAAGCTTCTTCACCTTTGTAAGACCCAGTCTCCTAAACTGATTAAAACAAATGTTTTCATGAGTACTCAAATGTCTTAAAATGTGTTGTATAGTATCTGGCACAGTATTAAGTGTTCATTAAACCTTTAATACTATCATTATCCATTCAGAGGCCAATATTTTATGTAAAGTCATAAGTTCCTCCATTCTTTATGCCAAGCGGTTGAGCTTTTCTTTTCCAGTATATTAGATGTGACTATCTAGACATGCATGTAACAATCCTCCTGCCTTTATTCTATTGTTCCAAATGATGGGATTGCAGTGGATTTAACAAATATTCACTCAATTCCAAATACGTGTCTGGTACCCTTTCAGGACACCTACATTAAAAGGGCAAGATTAAAAAAAAAAAAAAGGGACAGAGAAAATGAATAGACTTTTTTTTATAACCAAGGAAGACATGTGCATGGCCAACAGGTACCTGAAAATGTGTTCAATATTACTAATCATCAGGGAAATTCAAATCAAAGCCACAGTAAGTTATCATTTCACACCTCTAAAATCGCTATTAGCAAAAAGACAAGAGATAACAAGTGTTGAGGATGTGGGAAAAAAGGAACACTTGTGCACTGTTGGTGGGAATGTAAATTGGTGCAGCAACTATGGAAAACAGCCTGGAGATTCCTCAAAATATTAAAAAATTACTGCATGATCCAGCAATTCCACTTTGGGTGTATATCCATAGGAAAAAAATCACTGTTGCAGACATAGGCACATGTCTAAGTTCACTGAAGCATCATATACAGTACTCAAAACATGAAAACAACCTAAAAATTCATCCACAAATTAATGAATAAAGATAATGTGGTATATATGTATATTATACAATGAGTTATTAATCAACAACAAAGAAGGAAATCTGGTCATTTGTGATAACATGGATGGACTTTGAAGGCATTATGTTGAGAGAAATAAAGACAAATACTATGTGATCTCACTTATATGTGTAATCTTAAAAGGAAAAAAAAAAAGAACTCATAGAAACAACGGGCAGCTTGGTGGTTACAACAGGTTTGAGGTGGAGGATGAAGGAAATGAGTGAAAATAGTCATAAGGTATAAACTTTTAGTTTCAGAATTATTAAGTTCTTGGAATGTAATGTACAACAAGTTGACAATAACTAATGATACTGTATTATACATCTGAAAATTGCTAAAAGGATAAATCTTTTAAGCCCTCATCACAGCAAAAAATAAAAAAATAAAAAATAAGTGTAACCAGATGAACTGATGAATGTTAACTAAACTTATTACAGCAATCATTCACTATATATATATATCAGTAAATTGAGTCACTCAGTCTGTTCAACCCTTTGAAACACCATGGACTGCAGTATGCCAGGCTTCCCTGTCCATCACCAACTCCCAGAGCTTGCTTAAATGCATATCCATCGAATCAGTGACACCATCCAACCATCTCATCCTATGTCGTCCCCTTCTCTTCCTGCCTTCCATTTTTCCCAGCATCAGAGTCTTTTCCAATGCCTCAATTCTTCGAATCAGGTGGCCAAAGTACTGGAGTTTCAGCTTCCAATGAATATTCAGGACTGATTTGCTTTAGGATGGACTGGTTGGATCTCCTTGTAGTCCAAGGGACTCTCAAGAGTCTTCTCCAAAACCACAGTTCAAAAGCATCAATTCTTCGGTGCTCAGCTTTCTTTATAGTCCAACTCTCGCATCCATAAATGACTACTGGAAAAACCATAGCTTTGACTAGGTGGACCTTTGTTGGCAAAGCAATGTCTATGCTTTTTAATATGCCGTCTATGTTTGTCATAGCTTTTCTTCCAAGGTGCAAGTGTGTTTTAATTTTATGGCTAAATCACCATCTGCAGTGATTTTGGAGCCCAAGAAAACAAAATCTTTCACCGTTTCTGTTGTTTCCCCATCTAATTGAGATAAAATGATGGAACTGGATCCCATGATATTCATTTTTTGAATGTTGAGATTTAAGCCAGATTTTCACCCTCCTCTTTCACTTTTATCAAGATACTCTTTAGTTCCTCTTCACTTTCTGCCATAAGGGTGATGTTATCTGCATAGCTGAGGTTAATATTTCTCCTGGCAATCTTGATTCCAGCTTGTGCTTCATCCAGCCCAGCACTTCACACAATGTACCCTGCTTATAAATTAAATAAGCAGGATGACAATACACAGCCTTGATGTACTCCTTTCCCAATTTGAAACCAGTCCATTGTTCCATGTCTGGATCTAACTGTTGCTTCTTGACCTACATATAGATTTCTCAGGGGGCAGATCAGATGATCTGGTGTTCCCATCCCTTGAAGGATTTTCCAGGGTTTGTTTGTGATCCACACAGTTAAAGGCTTTGGTATACTCAATAAAGCAGAAGTAGATGTTTCTCTAGAACTCTCTTTCTTTTTCTATGATCAAACAGATGTTGGCAACTTGATTTCTGGTTCCTCTTCCTTTTCTAAGTCCAGGTTGAACATCTGGAAGTTTTCAGTTCACATACTATTGAAGTCTCGCTTGGAAAATTTTGAGCATTACTTTGCTAGCGTGTGAGATGAGTGCAACTGTATGGTAGTTTGAACATTCTTTGGCATTGCCCTTCTTTGGGACTGGAATAAAACTGACCTTTTCCAGTCCCATGGCCACTGCTGAATTTTCCAAGTTTGCTGGCATATTTACCGCAGCACTTTAACAGAAACATCTATTTTAGGGCTTGAAATAGCTCAGCTGGAATTCCATCACCTCCACTAGCTTTGTTTGTAGTGGTGCTTCCTAAGGCCCACTTGACACTGCAGCCCAGGACATCTGACTCTATGTGGGTGCTCACACCATTGTGGTTATCTAGGTCATCAATATCTTTCTTATATAGTTCTTCTGGGTATCCTGCCACTTCTTCTCAATATCTTATGTTTCTGTTAGGTCCATATTGTTCCTGTCCTTTACTGTGCCCATCTTTGCATGAAATATTCCCTTGGTATCTCTAATTTTCTTGAAGAGATCTCTAGTCATGCCCATTCTATTGTTTTCCTCATTTATTTGCATTGATCACTAAGGAAGGCTTTCTTATCTCACCTTGCTATTCTTTGAAACTCTGCATTCAAATGGGTATATCTCTCCTTTTATACTTTGTCTTTAGCTTCTCTTCTTTTTTCAGCTATTTGTAAGGCCTCCTCTGACAACCATTTTGCCTTTTTGAATTTCTTTTTCTTGGGGATAGTCTTGATCACTGCCTCCTGCGCAAGGTCATGAACCTCTGTCCATAGTTCTTCAGGCACTCTGTCTATCAGGCTTAATCCCTTGAATCTATTTGTCACTTCCACTGTATAATTGTTTAGGTCAAACCTGAATGGTCTACTGGTTTTCCCTACTTTCTTTAAGTCTGAATTTTGCAATAGGGAGTTCATGATCTGAGCCATTGTTAGCTCCCACTCCTGTTTTTGCTGACTGTATAGAGCTTCTCCTCATTTGGCTGCAAAGAATGTAATCAACTTGACTTCGGTACTGACCATCTGGTGATGTCCATATGTAGAGTCATCTCTTGTGTTGTTGGAAGAGGTTGTTTATTATGACCATTGTGTTCTCTTGGAAAAACTCTGTTAGTTTTTCCCGTTTCATTTTGTACTCCAAAACCAAACTTGCCTGTTACTCCACGTATCTCTTGGCTTCCTATTTTTACTTCGGGCACCCTAAGATGAAAAGGACATTTTTTTGGTGTTAGTTCTAGAAGGTTGCGGAGAAGGCAATGGCACCCCACGCCAGTACTCTTGCCTGGAAAATCCCACGGAAGGAGGAGCCTGGAAGGCTGCAGTCCATGGGGTCACTGAGGGTCAGACACGACTGAGCGACGTCACTTTCACTTTTCGCTTTCATGCATTGGAGAAGGAAGTGGCAACCCACTCCAGTGTTCTTGCCTGGAGAATCCCAGGGATGGGGGAACCTGATGGGCTTCTGTCTATAGGGTCGCACAGAGTCAGACACAACTGAAGTGACTTAGCAGCAGCAGCAGCAGCAGCTAGAAGGTTGTAGGTCATCAGAGAACCGTTCAACTTCATCTTCTTCAGCATTAGTGGATGGGGCATAGACTTGGATTACTGTGATACTGAATGCTTTGACTTGGAAACGAACAGAGAGCATTCTGTTAATTTGAGACTGCTCCCAATACTGCATTTAGGACTCTTTTGTTGACAATGGTGGTTACTCCATTTTTTCTAAGGGATTCTTGCCCACAGTAGTAGATATAATGGTCATATGAATTGAATTTGCCTATTCTGGTCCATTTTAGTTCACTGATTCCTAAAATGTTGATCTTCACTCTTGCCATCTCCTGTTTGACCATTTCCAATTTACCTTGATTCGTGGACCTAACATTCTAGGTTCCTACGTAATATTGTTTTTACAGCATTGGACTTCACTACCATCACCAGTCACATTCAAAACTGGGTATTGTTTTTGGTTTGGCTCTGTCTCTTCATTCTTTCTGGAATTATTTCTCCACTCTTCTCCAAAAGCATATTGGGCACCTACCGATTGGGGAGTCCATCTTTCATTGTCATATCTTTTTGCTGTTTTGTACTGTTCATGGGATTCTCAAGGCAAGAACACTGAAGTGGTTGGCTATTCCCTTCTCCAGTGGACCATGTTGTGTCAGAAGTCTCCACCATGACCCATCCCTCTTGGGTGGCCCTACACGGCATAGCTCATAGTTTCATTGAGTTAGACAAGGCTGTGGTCCATGTGATCAGTTTAGTTAGTTTTCTGTGGTAATATATACTATCACAGTATATATAGAGACTTATATATGTATATTTTGGTGTGTATGTTGTATTGTATATATATGCATACGTGTATATATACTGTGTTTTGTATTTTCAGTCATGTCCATGACCCCATGGACTATAGCCTACCAGTCTCCTCTGTCCGTGGAATCTTCCAGGCGAAAATACTTGAGTCTATTACCATTTCCTACTCTAGGGGATCTTTCCAACGCAAGTACCCAACTGACATCTCTTGTGTCTCTTACATTGGCAGGCAAATTCTTTACCTACCACTAGTGCCACCTGGGAAGACTACACACACATACACACATTCATTATTTTGCACACCTAAGCTAATACAAAGTTATGTGTTACTTATACCTAAATAAAACTGGAGAAAATAAAAAGGAAAAAAGATAGAACTTATCCAAGAAAACATAAATAATCAAGCAAACAAAAACACTCTATTTCAGAACTTGTCTAACCATACAATTTGTAAACAATATCTGAATCATGTCAAATAATTAAAAAAAACTTAAAACATGAAAGTAGTGATCTTTCAAATAGAATGACCAGGAGGGATCTCTTTGAGGCATTCTGAAGAGGACAGAGATTGATATTGCAGTGAATATGAGTCCTATAAAATGTGCTTGAAGATTACATGATGCAATGTGCTGATCTCATCTTCAGGAAAATGGAGAGAGCTAATCTAGACCCATTTAATAGAGGGACATAAAGTCTATATTTTTTCTAGTAATATCACATTTCTCCTCCTTCTCCAAGTGCTAAGTTCTATATCTTTCTGTATTACTAATTTTTGAAACAGAAAAACCTGGATAAAAACTGCACTCTATTTGTCTTATAATATTTAGTCTTGTTCTTTCTAGTTGATACATAAGATCAAGGGGATTCTGACATTTGCCACATTCACTGAAGCTAAATGAGGAACACAAGAAATAGGCTAAAATCCATCAATCATTGTATGAGTATATGAATATGGTGCCACAGGTTTATGAGGATAAGACAGGAGGCTTTCAAGGGAAAAGTTTTAAATAAGGAGTGAAAACAGCAGAGGCAAGCTGATGACTTCATCTCCCAATTCTCTTGGCATCACTGCCAGGAAGCTGTAGGAACTCCAAGGACTTAAATGTGATCATTACAAAAGAATCTCCTGTAATTTACATGAAACTTGTTCATTCTTGATCAATTCCTGATCTAGAGCAAGAGATGTTCAAGAACTATACCATGAAAAAACCATCTTCCAAACTTCTACTTACAAGATTTGCAGCTATTTATTTTTAAAGACATAGTTTGGAGCCTAACTCCCAGAGACTATTCAATAAAAAACTAGTAATTATTATAATCCAGGAATAAAGATATGTCTATTTTTGTTCATTTTAAATATTGAATATATGTGTGTGTGTGTGTGTGTGTGTAGAGAGAGAGAGAGAGATGTGTTAATAAGTATTTTGAGGCAGTATAAAAGATAAGTATGCTGCTGTCGCCGAGTCACTTCTGTTGTGTCCAACTCTGTGGGACCCCACAGACGGCAGCCCACCAGGCTCCACCATCCCTGGGATTCTCCAGGCAAGAACACTGGCGTGGGTTGCCATTTCCTTCTCCAATGCATGAAAGTGAAAAGTGAAAGGGAAGTCGCTCAGTTGTGTCTGACCCTCAGCGACCCCATGGACTGCAGCCTACCAGGCTCCTCCGTCTGTGGGATTTTCCAGGCAAGAGTATTGGAGTGGGGTGCTATTGCCTTCTCTGGATAAGTATGCTAGATACCACTTTTCTTATCACATAATCCTATCTTTCATATACTCTGTGTCAATTTTTGGTCCCCCAGTGTCAACAGAACCAATCATTTCACAAATTTCTTCAATCTGAGTGCTGTTGTGATATTTTACAGGAGCAGTTCATTTGTTTCTAACATTTTATCAGAACTTAGACAGCTTAATTCACACAGTACTGAATTTAGCCCTTCTTTCATAAGTTTCAGTATATAATACTGAAGGGGTGAGATGGCTGTTGGCCTCAAATGACTGATTTCTACTCAACAAGGCATAAAGGAACAGAACTCCTGGGCAACTTGATATGAAATGTGTCATCCACAGGTCAACAGACTGCAACCACTCAAACTCATTTGTTTAGGCCTGATTAAGTCCAGCAGGGGGAGTATGAAAATGAGTTCAAAAGGATCAAATAAGAGAGAAGTATCAGGGAAACCAAGTATCATACGCTTTCATTTCCTCCTACAATAGGAAGCTGTTGCCCTGAGCTGTCAGGTTCATGAACTTGCTAACAGCTTTTTATAGGAACAGTGTGCTTTCTACATTTGATCTAAAAGAGACGTATCTGAGTGTTCACCAGTGTCCACCAGCATCCTGAATTGTGGCAGCATGGAACTTTTCACTGTCTGACATTTAAAAACCAGCCTTGGATACCAATGTTTTGTGTGAGGCAAACCTACCGTACTCCCAATCCTTCCTTGAAAATGTTGACAAGAAAACCCAAATGAGACCATGTTTCACTGTCTGGTTGTCACTGTACTACCGACTGCAAGTTGAGTTTGGGTGGGGAATGGGGTCAGGAAAGAAAAAGATAAAGCATTTGATTAAAGCACTCATATCAATAAGAAAAAACTTTTTATATATATATAAAGTGACATTTTTTATCATTAATAAGGGACACATGATATTTTAATAAAGTATCATTTCTACTTTAAATACTGAAGTGCTTGATTTATGTGCTTTTATCAGTCCTTTTTTGTTTGGTTTTTGTTCCACTTGTATTTTAGACATTTTGGGAACAAAGGGGCTCAGGTAGATGAAGAGTCTATGTTGCCCCCTAGTGGAATGCAATATTATAACCAGGATCTCCTTTTGGAGTTGGAATTCCTGCTCTTGTGCTGGAATCCATCTTTGGATGGCACATATCCTCTGGCTCATTCTTTTAAACAGAATGAGCAGAGCAAAAGTTTCACCTTGCCTCACATTCAAAATTTACTAGACTTTGAATGATTTTCTTTTTTTTTTAAATATTTTTAATTGGAGGACAATTGCTTTACAATGTTGTGTTGGTTTCTGCCATACCTCAAAGCATACATATGTGCCCTCTGTCTTGAACCTCCATCCCATCTATTCTAGGCTATCATAAAGCACAGGGTTGGGCTCCCTGTGTCAAACCAAATTCCCACTGGCTATCTGTTTTACATATGGTAGTGTATATGTTTCAGTGTTACTCTCTCAATTCACCCCATTCTCTCCTTCCCCTACTGTGTCCAGAGTCTGTTCTTTATGAACACTTTTCTTCCTTTCTCTTAGTCATGGTTTCTTCATTCATAAAATGGGAATATCTAATACCAGTTATTTCAAGGGGTTGCTATGAGAACTAAATCTGATCATGTAGGTGAAATCCATTGAACAATGCCAAACAAGAGTAAATACTCAGTGAAAAGCTTACTCTAATAATAAGTAATAGTAATATTAGTTGAAAACTCATATATGCAAGGAAAAAAAAAGCTACAGAGATTTTCCTGCAGAGTCTGGCATTTATTCCAATGAAGAAAGCTCAATTGATATGATTTGCGAAAGTTGAAATCAACAAGGGTCCTACCTGTTTTCACTGCTTTCACTTAGCCTTACAACTGAACTCTACACACACTCTAGCAAAACTGCTCTGTTTGGAATGAACTGGTGGGCCATGAAATGTTCACAGTGTGGTTCAGGACCAAACACATGATTAAATTCTCTTATCTTTTGAGAAACTGCCACTTTTGAAAGGCCACACAAAGTGACAGAAGTAATATGGAGACAAGTCTTGTTTCACATGGCACTGGCAGATAGATATAAAATATCCATCCGAATAATTAATTCCTCAGCTGCCTCTGCCATCTACTCTCCAATAGATAATTCCATTAAATATGTGCTGAGCGCATATGTTAGAGGCTCTTTGCTGCAATTTACACACGTTGGCTCCTGACTTCTTTTATGAAATGTAAATGGCGAAAAGAGATAAACACTCTGATTATCTATGTGTCTGATAAATGAATGCCGCAACAAAATTTTACAGCTCAAAAGGTTATTTACTTAAGTGAGATTTTTTGTGTGCATTGAAAGGTCAGATTTTTTTCTTCCATGGCTGTGAAATTGCTTCTGCTTTTTAGCAAATCTTCTAAGACAGCTCTTCTCCTTGCAGTGTTGACAAGGACACAAGAAGGATGTGGCCTGAGGAAATCAAATGAGCAGCATAAAATCCTGGCTGGAATCGCAGGCAGTCTACAGTTTGTGGTTTTTGAAAGTCTGTCAAAAAAGTTGCGTAATATGAAAGTGGAGACAGGACTTCTGAACAAAAATCAATAGCTGGATCTTTTGAACTGCCCATGTACAAAGTTCTAATGAAAATGTCCTTGAGGGGAGTTTTAATAGTGGACTTTGAGATCAGCTTCACCACTGGTCTGATAACAGTACAGAGCATTTGAAGTTTTCAAAGAATTCAAGCCCTGAAAAGTTTGGCTCAAACACTGAGGATGTAAATGCCTCTGAGGGGTCTGAGAAATAGCAACCCACCGCTGAAGAATATACGATGTATGTGTTTCCTGAACCATGTCAAATTTTAGCCACAGGATACAATTTACTTCAAGGGGCTTGATAGCTCTCTAAAAAGCAGCACTCCACGTTCAAACTAATAATTGATCAGGCACCAGGTACCATGTAGTAAGGGCATAGGGGCGACTAAAAATAAGTCACCTGGGAGAGCTAATTAGAAGATAATTTTTCTAAATACATTTTATTTAATTTTCTGACCAGATGAGTACTTATATCATATTCATTGACAGTGTTTTTTTTTTCTTTTTTGATTTCATTTTTTTTGTTTAAAAAGATATTTATGTATCTCAATTCAAGCTAGAAAATTATTCATGACTGTAAAAATCACCATGGTAGCACTGATGTACAAATCAGAGGTTAACATTTTAGGTCACTTACTGCCAATTCTTTTGTTTTCTCATCTCTGAATCTAAAAAACAGTAATATCCATTAGTTGTGGATGAAAATTTCTTACTTAGTAGATTGGGAAAAATCAAACAAATAAGCAAAATAACATGTACTAGCATTTACAAAATCTGCTTTCCAAAATTGGAAGTGTTTCAGTTCTCAATTGAGCTGCTTTTGGAAAATTTATACTAAAGCTATGCTTGAAAATATCAACCTACTCACTCATCAAAGGCAAGCAAAATGTTTTTTTTGGTGGAGCGAGTGATAAAGAAAGCATTTTTTTCTGTTGTTCCCCACTCCGTCAAATCTCCCTATTCCATCAGGGTAATGTCTTAAAAATAAAATCATCAACTAATATTTATAGGATTATTGTAAAGTCAAATTAAAAAATAAATAAATTAATTAATTAAAAAAAATAAAAGGCATGTAACCAGTGGGGGGAAAAAAAAAGAAAAAAAAATAAATAATGTTTTACATGTAAAAAAAAATAAAACTTAACTATATTTTTTTTAATGTTAGGTAAGCATCACTATGAACAAAGCTAGTGGAGGTGTGGAATTTCAGCTGAGCTATTTCAAATCCTGAAANGTCTAACTCTCACATCTATAGATGACTCCTGGAAAAACCATAGCTTTGACTAGATGGAACTTTGTTGGGCAAGTAATGTCTGCTTTTTTATATGCTGTCTAGGTTGGTCATAACTTTTCTTCCAAGGAGCAAGCGTTTTTTAATTTCATGGCTGTAGTCACCATCTGCAGTGATTTTGGAGCCAAAAATAAATAAATAAATAAACAAAGTCTGTCACTGTTTCTGCTGTTTCCCCATCTATTTCCGATGAAGTGATGGGACCAGATGCCATGATCTTTGTTTTCTGAATGTTGAGCTTTAAGTCAACTTTTTCACTCTCCTCTTTCACTTTCATCAAGAGACTCTTCAGTTTCTCTTTGCTTTCTTCCATTAAGGTGGTGTTATTTGTGTATCTGAGGTTATTAATATTTCTCCTGGCAATCTTGATTCTAGCTTGTGCATATATAACAATTTCTATTTATCAATTATATCCCAATAAAGTTAGAGAAATAAAATTTTAAAAAGAAATACACTAAACTCTAAAATTCTCTTAACTTGGCATACAATGACTTTCAAAAAATAGAGTACTTGCACACCATGTTTATAACTTTATTTAAAAAGTAGAAGGTACACTACTGGGTTGAAAGCACATAAGGCAAAGACAGAGTGGTTGGAATTGCCTATTTACGAGTAATTGCTGTGTGGCCCTGGTCAATTTATTTCATTTTTCTGTTTCATTTCCTCTACTATGAAATAGAGATAATAAAAGTACCTTCCATAGAATAATTTTCTGAGAGTTAAAAGAGTTAATAAATGTCAAGTGTTCAGGTTAGTGTATGACACAAAATAAGGACTCAACAAGAATTATTAGTGTTATTAACTATTTTTTCAGTTTCCATCAAACTGGTCTATGAAATACTATGTAATATTTCTTAAGCTTTTCAAACATTTCTTTCATTGTTAATTCCTTCAACAGCT
Organism: Neotragus pygmaeus; assembly: GCA_006410875.1. Taxonomy (NCBI): domain Eukaryota; kingdom Metazoa; phylum Chordata; class Mammalia; order Artiodactyla; family Bovidae; genus Neotragus; species Neotragus pygmaeus. The sequence goes on from SJYV01027424.1 coordinate 136,337, forward strand.
ATTTATTGAGTGTCTAATTTGTATAATATATACAATACCAGTTTAGAAGTATAAAAAACAAAAAGGGACCATGCCTTTACGTCACTGCAATCTAAAACAAATGCAGACATTATTAATAAGAATTGCCAATAAACATCCACATCCTCATATTATATTCTTGCTCTCTCTCTGCAGGACTGCCTCCCTCCTTGCTCTCTGCCTATTGATTTCTAACCTATTTTTAGAGGCCTAGTTCAAAATCCAGGAATTTATTTCCTTGAAAGGGTACTCCTGTCAAAACAAAATTTTTACACTGAATATTCCTAGAGAAATTATGCTCTATTTCATCATGGAGTGACTAATTTATATATTGCCTATACTTTCTTTTAAAATTAAAATTAACTTACAACATTATTGAGACCACGTCAAGATAGTCTCTTGTGTCCTTGTTCAAGTTCCTATCAATATCTGGAATAGGAACTGTGGAAAGTATATTAATTGGAAAGCAATCAGCCCTTCAATCTATAACCTCAGACAAATATTGTAGTCTAATTGCCGATTGCCCCAGATACTTTCTACCTTGCTTTGTAGAAATGAACTAATAGTGTTGGTAGAAAAGAAAGAATGTGACTGACTCAAATCTATTCCTGGAAGCATGTCAGACCCTTGGCAAAGGAGGACTTCAAGAAGGAGAACCAGAGGATACTGAAGATTAACTCTGATTTTTTCCAGTGTAAAACAAGAGGCCCTTGTTACTGAAGGTGTAGCCTTGCTAAGAGGGAGCTCTTCAGGACAGTGAAGAATTTGTCTAGCTTAGAGCTGGCCAAACAGATTACAAGGACCTAGGATAAAGAGTATCATTAACTTCAGATCTTGTGCAAGCAAAGGGATTTCCTAGAACATCTATATTGCTTGCCAAAGAAGCAGAATTCTAGCCTGCCACACCAGCTATTACTCTCACTTCTTAGCTCTGGCTCAAGATCTATGCTTTTATTTGGTCTGATCCTACTTGCTGGCCATGTATATGATATTAGTCTTGAAATTTCTCTTTTGTATCATTTCATCTTTTTATCCATGCCATCCCCCTCATTCTGAGAGCTTTGAATTCTCCTTGAATCATCTCAGTTTCACTCCAGATGGACATTCCCAAAAATATGAGGTGGGGGGGTTACTTTAGTCAGACATTGTTCTAGGAACATGGGCTATAACCAAGAACCAAAGAGGCAATGCTCCTACCCATAGGGATGCATATTCAATAGAGGGAGGATAAAATAGGCAAATTATTAAATATATAATATAGTATATGCAAGGGCTTATAAAAGCTTTAGGGAAAAAGACAGAATAAGAGGTTGTAGAATGCCAGCTTGATGGCATACTCTGTAAGGAGTGATACTATTTTATAAGGAGCAATCTGGGAAGGCCTCTTTTAATACAGTAGTTAAGAATCCAGAATCTAGAATCACATTTCCTGGATATAAATCCCAGATCCATTGTGAACTAATCTTATCATCTTTGGAAATGCTGTATTTTTTTATATATATTTTAGTCTTTTATTTGCAAAACGTGAATATAAAATGACATCAACTGCATAAAGTTACTGTAAGGATTAAAGGAGACGTTGGACATATAGCACTTAGCAAAGGAGCACAGTATATATTAAGTACCTCATACCAACTCATTGTTACTGTTACTGGATCGAATCTAATTGCCAACCCCTCAAAAATGTAATAGAACATGGCTTCTCTGAAATTAAAAAAAAAAATGACATCTTGGTATTTGCGACAATATGAGTGGACTTGAGGGTGTTATGCTAAGCTAAATAAGTCAGACAGAAAAAGAGATATACCATATGATGTTACTCATATGTGAAATATGAAAACATACATACACAAACAAACCAAAACAAATAGAACAGAGTATTGGTTACCAAAGAAGAAGGGGCAGGGAAGGAAAAACTGTTGAAAATGGTCTACTGTACAGTGACAGACGGAAACCAAACTTCTGTTGTGAGTATGGTGTAGTAGGCACAAAAGTCAAAACACAGTGTTGCACACATGAAACTTATTAATGCTAAAGACCATTGTTACTTCAGTTGAAAAGAAGAAAGTAAAAGAACACAACTTGCCCTTTCAAAAGAGTTTGAACATGAACTTGCCCTTTCATGAGGTTTGAACATGTTTAGAGAAACAGTGACTTGAGGCAATTTGGCTTTAAGCATTTTATTATCTAGAAACCTCTCATTCTTTTTCATGAAACATATGATGCAGTTAAAATATTTTTGATATTTAAGGGATTATAGTCAGGCTAAGGTATAATATATACAGTGATCTGGTTTCCATGGAAAAGTACCAGGGAAACTAGTTGAGAGAAAAAAGAAATATACCTCTCCACACTAAGAATACTTCATTTATTAAGTATTATACTTAAATTTGAGCTTCCCAGGTGTCTTAGTGGTAAAGAATTCATCTTCAGTGTAGAAGACACAGGAGCAGCCACTGGTTCAATCCCTGGTTCAGGAAGATCCCCTGGAGGAGGGCATGGCCACGCACTCCAGTATTCTTGCCCTGGAGGATCCCACGGACAGAGGAGCCTGGTAGGCTATAGTCCACAGTGTCAAGCAGAGTCGAATACAACCAAAGTGACAGAACACATTCCTAAAATTTAAATTTCTCTGTAAATGCTGTAAAAAATTATAAAGGTGCTCTCATATTCAATACTATGGATAATAGCATAATAAAAGCTATTCACAAATTCAGTCTTCAGATTAATAGGCATGCTCAGTGACCATTTGTAATTTATTTCCCCAAGACCACAAGTGGATGCTAAGGAAAAGAGCCAAAACCATGCTTTTTTTGACTCCAGTGGTTAGAGACTACTACTTTTTTTTTTTTTATCATATCTTCCATAAAGACAGGAAACTCCAGTGGTTTGCTGCTTCTTCTATACTACACATGAATTATTTTAATACTAAGCAAGACAGAATGAAGTCAAAGAATTAATCATCACTTGCCTCTTGGTTAAGTTTATAAAGTTCATTTTCTCTCTTGGTGAATATTCACTTAGCTTTAATTGAATCAGCACTTAAATACCACAACTGGACAGAAACGTTTAGAGATACTTCTTCATCACAACCATTAAAATATTTTCTGTGTTAACTATGAAGTATAAAGGATGCTGTGGTTTCCCACCACTGCAACAAATGTTTAAGTAATATAAGAAAGAAATACAAGAAATATAAGTAATTTAAGGACAGTTGGAAATGTAATAAGATTTTTGCCATTATTCTCATTCCACTAATCTGTTTTGAAACATAAAATGCAAATCCAAAGGGGATGCTTAATATAAAGCAATGAAAAATGAATGAAATGAATTTTTCATTATGTTTTTCAAACTACCATAATATACAAAGAAGCAAGTTTTCTTCTCTACTAAAAACAAATCAAAAGACCACCAGGAAATTAAAATAAAACATAGCAACACTAAGAATTATAAAAGAAATGCAATTTAAAGTCAAATAAAATGTCAATTAATTTTTTTTGTGTGTGTGTGTGTTTTTTTAATTAATTTTTTTGACTGAAGTAAACAAATGTGTTCTAGAAAGACTAAATCTACTTTTTACTATAAAAGAATTAGCAAACTCTGCACATATAGGACACTGGAGTGTTGACGTGATTTGACAGAGACAGATAAGTAATAGATATTCCACTCAGTCAGGAAGTATTGGGTAACACTCTCTATCTAGTATGGCATGGCATGAGTATCTATACTTCATTTTCTCTCTAAATATATAGAATTCACTTTCATTATTATTATTAAATTATAATCTGGATGGCATTTATTGAGGCCAATGATATATGGCATAATACTTTATCAAGTGTAGATATGTCTGTCTATCATAACAACATTTTAAAGAACACATTGCCAAATTCTCTCCCCACAGCAAAAGGCTGCTTCCATGGAAATCCTGATCTGGCCAGTAATCCATCAAAGATCAAAGCAATGGAATCCTACAAAGAAGCTGATCTGTACAAGCTTGGACAGGGTGGAAGGATCTGTGACCTGTGATTGAACAGAGCCTCTGAGACCAATAGCTTTAGACTTTGAAGTCATATGGCTTGTTGAAGTGAAAAAATCAGCTTATTGTAAGAGGTTGAGAGGGCAGGCAAGAGAAAGAAAAGAGAATATATCTTCCTAACATTGAATTTTATGAAGTGATGTAACTGGTGAGGGAGAGATTATCTCAATTAGGGGATAAATTAACTCAGCCGTTTTCCATTAGATCGTTTTTTTTAAAGAATCAGGTCTGAGTATCCTCTCTTCTCGCTGCCTATTCTACCACCGTCCAAATAGACACTGGAGATCAGTTTAGCAATGTCTGAAGAAGTCATAAATGGGCTCTAAAGTTGGTAATGTTAGTTCAAAATATAAGAAACTGCTATGTAGTGGATCCAAAATAACTGTTAGCAACTGCAGGTGGTTTCACTGAAAAGAAACACCAGAATAAAGAATAGAGTACCAGAAAATTATTTACATGGGAACATTATATAGGGGATGTCATTAAATTGTCATGGGGCTAAACTGGCCAGTGGAATAGAATACTTTCCAGATACCTGTTACTAGCAGCAAACAATCCTGTTTAAAAGACTGGGTGTATTAACAAGTTATGATATGGGAAAATATACAAGTTATATTAAATAAAGCAAGTAAATAAGTACATGGTTAAACTTGGTCTACTTTTTATGAAAGCATGTTTATTAGTGAATATACAGGGTAAAAATAAAGCAAAATATACATGGGAGTTTTCAGCAGTAATTAGCAATGACTGTCTCAGGTAGTGAGATTACAGAGGATTTTGAATTTCTGCATTGTATTTCTGAAATGTCTACATTTATATTGCACCATGAGAATGTTACTTTGTGATCGGAGAAGTAAAAATACTTTAAATTGAATAAAGTGGCATTTATAATAAACTGTTGACTATGGTTTTTCCAGTGGTCATGTATGGATGTGAGAGTTGGACTGTGAAGAAAGCTGAGCATGGAAGAATTGATGCTTTTGAACTGTGGTGTTGGAGAAGACTCTTGAGAGTCCCTTGGACTGCAAGGAGATCCAGCCAATCCATTCTAAAGATCAGTGTTGAGTGTTCTTCGGAAGGAATGATGCTAAAGCTGAAACTCCAATACTTTGACCACTTCATGCAAAGAGTTGACTCGATGGAAAAGACTCTGATGCTGGGAGGGATTGGGGGCAAGAGGAGGAGGGGACAACAGAGGATGAGATGGCTGGATGGCATCACTGACTCAATGGACATAAGTGTGAGTGAACTCCAAGAATTGGTGATAGACAGGGATGCCTGGCATGCTGCAATTCAAGGGGTTGCAAAGAGTTGGACATGACTGAGCGACTGAACTGAACTGAACTCAATAGAACCTACCTTAGATGATTTTGTGGCAATTATAATAAAATAGTGGAAAGTATTTAACATATACAGTTCCTGGACAGAGTTCAAAATGTCCCTGAACATAGAGCCAACAGGAAACCCACCAAAAATTTGAATTTAGGTCTTGAAACACTGCCCTATAAGCTTTTTCTTTAGTGTACATCGTCAAATAAACTTGTTACCTTGAGGTTATGGTATTCAAGTAAGGGAACCTGGGGGAGAGCTACATTTATCAATATTTAAATCTGATTTCTTAAAAATCACACACACACAAAATAGTGATAACATTTTTTTCAGACCAGGATGCCACTGCAAGAGTTTTGAAAGACTTACAAAATTATTGATAACATCTGACAGTACAATTAGGAGAAGTCCTAATGAGGAAGAAATCAGGATCAGTGAAAAAGAAATTCACAACAGGGTACAAAAGAATTAGAATCTTCAGGAATGAAAAGAAATGTTTGGCTAGATTGTAAAAATGACAATAGGAAACCAAAGTTTTAAATGAATTAAGCTGGTGAATAATAATACAAGTAACAATTGGAAATATTGTAGTATTTAGAATAGGACTAATAACTAGGCAAAGACCTGATGCTTTATGAAGGGTATACAGTATGATATAGTCAATACTAATTTTGCTCAATATTCTTTGTCAAAAACTGATTTTCAAATAAAAAATGTAGAATAATTGAAAGTCAATTAAGTGAATGAGTTATTCTTAAGAGCCTATCTAAAATAGATTTAGATGCAGATGAGCTGCATTCCAAGGTCCTGAAATAACTTAAAAATGTGATTCTTTTGGTAGATAGGTAATATTTAAAGAATTATATATAAGGTTTTTCTTTCTTAAATATGAATAAGTTAGGATTAAATAAACTGTGGGCCAGGGAGCTTGTAATCCACTCTGTGAAAATGTCAAAAGCATGATGTATAAGTATTTAGAAAAGCAAGAAATGGTATTCAATACCAAATGTTTACATCACGACTGGCTTAGGGTGCTTTTGATAATAGAATTAGACTAATAAAAGATTATTTAAACACAGTAAATCTGGAGCTGAGAAAGCATTTAACAAAATATTTCATGGTATTCTTATAGGACATGATGAAGAAGTATGCTTTAATAATGATATAGATGTATTTACAATTGGTACTAAATCCTTATCTTGAGATCCTGATGAAAGGATAGGTGACAATCTGGAGAAAATTCTCTAGTGATGTGGTATATAGCTCTACATCTAAAGTTTGTATGGACTTAACCTTGTACCATTCAACATTTTCTGGATGACTCGCGTGGGGACATTAATCTAATGCTGATTATATAAATTTGCATATGACCCTAATTTGGAAGATATGACCCATAAAGATCTAAAATATTAAGGATGATAGACCAAATCTAATGATGATACTTCATCAGTAAATGTAATTTTTGCATTTTGATTTATTTAGCAGACAACTGTAAAAGTAAAGAGCAGATGAGGCTTGTTGCTATTCAGTCACTAAGTCATGTCTGACTCCTAGCTGCTTGGGCTAATTTAAAATATTTTTCTACAAATATAAACATATTTATAATGCATTTTATACCATTAAAATTGCATACATAAATTATAGTTTAAGTTACACACATATATATGTGTGTGTGTGTGTACATATACATAAAAAACATGTGGTCTTTTTCTTTTTTGTGTGCCTAAACTTATTTACTCCTCATGTAACAGCAACATGGCTTCCATTAAAGAACCAGTTTTCTCAACTCTCAAGCCATTATCTGGCTCTTAATGTCTGATCCCACTTCCAGACTTCTGGATGTTTGCATGTAATTTAGGTATGGGCAGTGAGAAATCTGCATCTCTGTAGCCACGGAACTGGTTCAGACATAGGAAAGCAACCAGGCTGAAGGAATTAAATAATCTCCAAGATTGTACAAGTACTATTAAAAAGAAGACTAGCTTTCTACTAAGGTTGCTCAGCTGTTAGCTTGGAGCTGCCCGGAGTTTCTGCAGCTACTTTAGTGACCTTTGGAAACAACTTGCCTGAGAATCAACCAACACAAAGGAAAGCCTAACTGGGAAATGGAAAGTCACTTACTCTTGACAGCAACGTCTGAAATTAGGATTTAGATTGGAAAAGACTCTGATGCTGGGAGGGATTGGGGGCAGGAGAAGGGGATGACAGAGGATAAGATGGCTGGCTGGATGGCATCACTGACTCGATGGACGTGAGTCTGAGTGAACTCCGGGAGTTGGTGATGGACAGGGAGGCCTGGCGTGCTGCGATTTATGGGGTCGCAAGGAGTTGGACACGACTGAGCGACTGAACTAAACTGAACTGAAAGCCAGAGATCAGACGTGAAGCATTATTTACAATTTTGAATCTAATCCAAGTAAAGACAAACTGAAGAATATTACATAGTGATTCAATCATCCTGTGATTGATTTTCGTGTGATTGATTTAACTAGATAAATTTGCTCCTAAGCCTTAAATGTAATTTCAAAAATTATTAAAATTTATAATTATAAAATTTCCATTCAAAAATTATTAAAATTTATAATTATAAAATTTCCATTCAAACTCAGCTTCTGCATATCTTATTAGGAATTGCATTTGTTCCTGAATAAAATTCTTTGCTCATTATTTAAAACATTCAGTTCTTTCATTCAGTAATACACTACAGTATGATAATTATGTGTCAAGAATGCATACCTTAATTTAAGCAATATGCAATTGGGAAATAACTGTAACAGATAAATCTAATGCACATATTCTCAAAATAAATTTTAAAAACTTTAAAGAAAAATTCAGCAAACCGTATCTATACATTTTAAACTCTTCTAGTCAAAAAAAAAAATTACAAAAGGAAAGGCAATAAAGTAACTTGAAAGAATATATGCAAGAAGCAAAGTGTTACTATGATTGATAAAGAATGCTTTGAAATCAAGAAAAAGTAAAAAAGAGACAAACATCTCCCAACTAAAATGGAAGTGGATTAAGCATGGAGATTAGCTACAGAAAAAGCATAATTATTTATTGAAGCTTATTAAAAAGTCAAACTATATGAAAATAAATATTCAAATTAAAATAATGCAATTATTTTCCCCATTTGACAAAGATCTTCAAATTTATAATTTTGTTCCTATCAGTCGATGGGAGTGAAAATTGATAGAATAATTTTAGAGAAATTTGATAAATGTATCAAAAGCCCAAAATGTGATCATATTATTTGACTTAGTTATCACACTATTTAGATTTAATCCTGAAGAAAATCAGCAATATAGAATGATAGCTGCAGCATTGTTTATGCTACTGAAACTGCACAGCAACTGCTACTGCCGCTGCAAAGTCACTTTACGGCAGCCCACCAGGCTCCCCCGTCCCTGGGATTCTCCAGGTAAGAACACTGGAGTGGGTTGCCATTTCCTTCTCCAATGCAGGAAAGTGAAAAGTGAAAGAGAAGTTGCTCCATCCTGTCCAACTCTTTGCAACCCCATGGACTGCAGCCTACCAGGCTCCTCTGTCCATGGGATTTTCCAGGCAAGAGTACTGGAGTGGGGTGCCATCACCTTTTCCGAAACTACCCACAAAAAATTTATTTTAAGTTAATTGGTTTTTACTTATATATTTGGGCACCATGTAACCATTAAAAATTATGTCCTTAAAAAAACAAAGATAAACACATGCTATATTATTAAATTAAAAATATAATAACATTCATGCTATGATTCCAATGATTATGTTAAAATATTGTTAAAAGTTCAAAGTTTTTAGCAGTTTAAATGGCTGAAAATAATGCATTTGTTTTGTTGGAAAATCCCCAAATCCTAAGCGTAAAATTTAATAAACCCTCTGAAACCAACTATGCCCTTTCAGTCCCTACTTAAGAAAAAAAAAAAAGTTAGTATCCTTATTTTTGATACCACGGATTGGCATTAATTGCTTTTGAATTTTATAAATGGAATAATATAATATGTACAAGTTCTTGTGTGTGGCTTCACTGGGTCAAAATTATATTCATGAAATGTATCTATGTTTTGTGGAACTACAATTTATTTATTTTCATCACTTTATTATATTTCATCCTATGAAATATACATCATAGTGTATTTATATCAGTTCTACTACTGATAAATATTTGCTCACTTTCCAATATTAGTTATTGCAAATAAGGCTATGAAGATCCTCAAGGTTCCCTTCTTCCAGAGTGTGTATCTATACATTTCTATAGGTTAGAGTCTTAGGAATGGATCATAGAACTCAACTATGATCAACCTTATTAAGCACTGCTAAAGAGTTTTCAAAGTGTTTTTCACACTACCATCAGTACATTTCCTGTTTTGCCACATCCTGATCAGCATTTTACATTGTTCTACCTTTTTTTTTTTTTTTTTTAGTTCTTCGATTCTAGTGGGCATGTAGGAGTATTTTTTTTTATAGTTTTAATTAGCATATTAGTGATGAAGAGTGAAACAGGATTATAAGTAATTTTTATTTTCTTCCTTATAATGTTTTGTTCTTTTAATTATCTCTACTATGAACAAGTGAAAGTCCAGTAATTACAAATAAACATTTCTAAGCAAATGTGAATGTATTATTGCTTTGTTACCAAATAATTTTTCTGCAATCAATTGTTGCTTATACACTTTATCTCAGAAATAAAATTACAACTTTAAAACAAAGGAAAACAATTCTTGTTACATTCCATATAATTTAGACCAGACTAATTATAATTTGGAAATGCCAGAAATTGTTCACGAGAAATTATTTAAATTTCTTAAGCATTATGTGAAGGCTTAGGCTTGATATTATTTATTTCTGAGGGAGGAAGTAGACTGAACTATTCCTCCTGCCTCCCCCAATTCAACCTATGGCTCTTGCTATAATATTAAATAAATGTATACTCCTATGCAGACCTTTTATGATTTTTGCATGTTAACTATGGATAATCATAACACGTCAATGAAAAAAATGCATGTACTTTAAAATGAGTAAATGATATAAACTACTGCAAAATATCTGTACAATGNTAGTTCTTCGATTCTAGTGGGCATGTAGGAGTATTTTTTTTTATAGTTTTAATTAGCATATTTTTGATGAAGAGTGAAACAGGATTATAAGTAATTTTTATTTTCTTCCTTATAATGTTTTGTTCTTTTAATTATCTCTACTATGAACAAGTGAAAGTCCAGTAATTACAAATAAACATTTCTAAGCAAATGTGAATGTATTATTGCTTTGTTACCAAATAATTTTTCTGCAATCAATTGTTGCTTATACACTTTATCTCAGAAATAAAATTACAACTTTAAAACAAAGGAAAACAATTCTTGTTACATTCCATATAATTTAGACCAGACTAATTATAATTTGGAAATGCCAGAAATTGTTCACGAGAAATTATTTAAATTTCTTAAGCATTATGTGAAGGCTTAGGCTTGATATTATTTATTTCTGAGGGAGGAAGTAGACTGAACTATTCCTCCTGCCTCCCCCAATTCAACCTATGGCTCTTGCTATAATATTAAATAAATGTATACTCCTATGCAGACCTTTTATGATTTTTGCATGTTAACTATGGATAATCATAACACGTCAATGAAAAAAATGCATGTACTTTAAAATGAGTAAATGATATAAACTACTGCAAAATATCTGTACAATGATTTATATGTTCATCAATGATATCAAGTACTTGTCTAGCATATAATACAATCAAAGGAGTCCGAAGTAAACATTTGCTTGGGAAATTCTACCATAACACTTAGGTAATGACCAGCCATACTGGTTCAAAATGATCTAGGTTCTAACACATTTCGCTAACAAAGAACTCTGCCAGAACAAATTATTCCTGGACTTATGGGAGAGAGCTGGCTCTTCCACTCTCTAAATCACAAACATATTTGACTAGAAAGCTGTCACTGTTCTATGCTTTCTCTCAGAGTACAGTGAAATATCAAGTTTTCATAGGTTGGGAGGTGAAGAGAAGGAAAAATCAGGGAGAAATATTCATTTTCTTCATTGATATTTGACTATAGAAATTATTGGTAGAAAGGAGGAAATCATTTTAGTATAAAAATCTGTTTCTGGGAAATACAGTGAAAGAAGCTCTACCTGCTGCAAAGGACACGCCAAAATGTCAGCAAGTATAAGTGAATATTCGCAAAACTTAAATTAGCAGACCTGTCACCTCTTAAGAATTACCTTTATCTTTCTTATCCCTAATAAAAGATCCTTCAGTAGAGATATGTCCTCTTATCCTTTAGAAGGACACTCGGAGACATTAGAAAATATTTTTTGGTCAGGGAAGTTATTTGCTTAAAGAAGAAAAGCATCACTATGTGTGGAAGGATGTCTGATACTTAAATGACAGAGCAAGGGAAAAGATTATGAAACATTTATCATATAAATCATAAGAACTGTTTAGAAACTGAATCAGATTTAAGAAGGCAAACGTGTTGTCATAAGGCATTTTGAATGACATTATTAAATGTCGTAAACTGGAGATTAACTTCCCTCTGTACAAATTTGCTTGTTTCTGAACCGCAAAAATTCTAAATAATCTCTCAAAAGACTGGGTAGACGTTGGCAGCTTGTATAAGCCTTTTACCCTTCTTTAATGTGAAAGTAAACTGCAAACGCTGTTATGTCTAAGAAAAGGGTAATCAAGAAAAATATCATTAAAGTGTATTTGAGATTAACTGTTACATGAAAGGGCTTGTCTGCTATCTGACATGAGTAACTGGATTTTGTTTTCCAGTGTATGCCGACTGACTCAACGGTCAGCACAGACTGAACTGTATTTTTGTAAGGCTCTTCAGTAGGCAGCCAAATAAATAGCTTTTCTCCCGCTGCATGGTTTGCTGTTTGCTTAAGCAAAAATCCAATTTCTGGAGAGGACTCCACAAGGGCTAAATTCCCTGCCATTTACAAGTGTCCCATTAGAGTAGCTTTCTATATGGAAATAACATTCCAAGACAAGGAGAGAAACGTTAGGTCTGAGGTCCGCTGTTTCTGATGTGTTTTATTATTTCTTTTTCATTTGGAGAGTAGAGCTGTTCTCCCAGGAGAAAGAAGGAGAAAGAGCGAGTCATGTTTGAATACAAATGTCTCAAGAAACTGGAGCTTCTTTTAAAAGTGAAATCTCCTTTTTTTGGTATGCATCAAGGACGAGGGTAGATCTGTCAGCTTCACACTCAGTCTGCTTCTCATTAAAAGATTTTTTTTTAAATTAGGAATTCAAAGGCAAAAACTCCAAGTGGAGTAGCATATATTAGAGATGGTGAGGCTTGGGTTTGATTACTGTTTCCTTTAGCACATCTGGAATAAGCTTTTATTTGAAAATAATCATGATTAGAATGAGACAACCTGTGTCTCTGACTTACCAGGATGCCATATAAAGACCTGGCAGTTTTGCAAAAGCATTTTTCTAGGAGGTGACAAAGATAAATTTTAATGAATGTTCATAAACTTCCAGGAATGTTTTAACTAATACAACTAGTGTCATCAATGTTAAGAAAATGTTCATTGATTTTTAAAATATTGATTATTAGGGTATAAAAATCTTTGTAATGGATTCAAATGTCTAATCTAATATATGCTTGTTTTTTAAACAACTGATTTATAGTTCTTGTGAACAAATCTCCATGTACCTTTACATTAGTTTTACTTGCATTTAGTTTTTCAATTTAAAGAAAGAAAAACAGATTTAGTAATATAATAGTCACTCAGTAAGAATTTATCTAAAAAGAAAAACAAACTCATGGAAAGTCTTCTAGAAAAGGTAATTGTATTACAGTTTTAGCTTGTTTGAATTAAATAAATGCCTGTTGACTTGTTATATATAGCATTGGAACTGAAAGATAAATTGGTACTTCCTTGAAGGCTTCACTCAAGAAAAAGTTTAAAATATCACCATATGAACAAGATGATTCTGTTTGTCAAATTCCTTTTCATATAGGGTGATATTGAGTTTCTTTGTTCAAGATCATCAGGGTTCTACTTCAATATTATTATGTCATTAAAAAAAATAAAGTAAAACCCAAGCACTGTACATACAACCTTTCGAAAATAACTGAAATTTAGTCAAGACCCACTCCAGTGTTCTTGCCTGGAGAATTCCAGGGATGGGGGAGCCTGGTGGGCTGCTGTCTATGGGGTCACACAGAGTCGGACACGACTGAAGTGACTTAGCAGCAGCAGCAGCAGTCAAGTAAAGAGTTTGAGTGCTTTTTTTTTTTTTCTCTTTCTAAGCCCCTTGTTGTTTGTGAAACATAACTTGAACTAGGAGCTTTCATTTAGTACAGAGACAAGCATTCTACCACTTCTTTGAATATCATGATTCCCACTTGGAAGCAAATGAGAAGAGACACATAATTCTAGACAACTAAGAGAACTTGACTATTAGAGAGGTCAAATGCTTCAACTCTGCCCAAATCTTTATACAAATATAGCCAGAATAGGATTAACTAAAAGCATATGGAATAGAGGAGAAAACAATAGACTAAGGGCAAGATGTTTAACCTTTTTGCTTCCTTATTTGCAAAAGAAGGGAAATTTGACTAGTTTTCTTATTTTTTTTTTTAAGTTCATTTGACCTTTCAACATGATGATCCTATACGATTTATAGGTCTTTATATAAATTCCTTCTCTCTTGCATTAAGCTGTTGTAAATTTTGTCACCTTTTCTGACTTATTTATAATGTATAAACAAACTAGCCATTTTCTTTAGTATCTCTTTCACTAAGATGGTTGGTGTTACTAAGACAGATTTGGCCAAGATTTGCTTTCACATATCGTGTTTTTTTTTTTTTTTTTTTTCCCATGGTTAGAAATAGGACTTCATAGGAGTTGCATTGTTTAGATGGTAGAACTTGATTTTTCAAAACTGTCAAATGTTTGCTCATATTCCCTTCACTTGTTGAAAGATAGTTATATTTGATATGCTGTAAATATCACATATGGAATTATTTCATGCTCTTTAATTACTAGTTGAGCTGAGAAACTGTATCAGCCACAGACCAAGATAATATTTTCAGGTGCTAAGTGTATTGCTTTTAAAAAAGAATAAAATGCTTCTTTCAGATTAGATAAACATGCTATTCAGAATTATTTGCAGGTGTCAGGAAAAGGAAAGAGAAATAAAGTGTCCTACACAATCATATTCTTTCCTGTCACCAGGACTTAGAATTTCATCTTTGGGAAGCACCTCTCATCCTTGGACAACTACTGAGCAAGAAACCTATTGCTTCTAATGGCAATTTAAGATGAAGTCAGCAAGGCATATTTGGTTCTGACCACTTAATGTTAAAAAGGAAAGTAATACAGAACACTTATCCTTTTGTTTCTTGATTCAAGATTTAAATTGAGTAGTTGGGGAAGATGATACAATCTGCAGAGTCCTGATTCAATCCTCCAAAAACTGTTATCTTGCTTTTGTCATCACTGAGGGCTGGATTCACTTTTGACCCACAACTACTTTAGAATGAAAAATTTACAGGGCAGGCAACGGGAGATTTGCACTGGACCTGCCTCCTCAAAGCCAGGAGCTAAAATGAGAATGGGAATCCTGTGGACATTTTCATTTGGCAACATTCTGCCTATTGCTGAGATCCCGGAGGCATTTTGATTGTCTCAGGAGGTGAAGAGGGAGTTGAACAAATCCAGGTTGGATTTTTGCTGTTTTCCTTCTAGTAAGGAAAAATGGAAAGCTATTTTTGAGTGAAGCCTGAGTGATCCATGCCAGTATGTCTGGATTCAACTTGAAAAAACTATTTTAGGGAGTTCATAAAAGTCAAACAAAAACAAGCTTCTTCACTACTTTATATAATATCCTGTATATGATTTCCATAATGTTTAATTCTGTCAATCATATTTTGTGCCTAGTGACTTTAAGACTACCCTCTCTTAATCATTACATAAATATTTAAGATTTTTTTGCATGTCAGTTATGATTACAAGTACTTATGGAACTTATGTTGACAGGCCTCAGAATTCTTAAATTCTATAGAATCAAATTATAATATCATTATAAAATTCATAATAAATAAAATTTATAATAAAAATTCATAAGTAAGATATAATAAAATTCATATTCATATTAAAACCTCACATGAATGAGGTTTTCATATTGGGTAAGTTTTTATTATAAGTGTAATATTTTGTATTCAAGGAATTCTTAGTGTGAAAGTATAGAGATAAATGAACACTCTCAGTGTGAGTGTAGGCAACGTTTCTGCATGCATACTGGATCTGTGGTCTCCTTTCCTTAGAGCTGCTTATTACCTACCCTTACCTACAGCTACTGCCCCCAAGTGCCCTGCTTGAATTCTGATCCTATTACTTCTGTTGAATGAATAATAGCACTCTTCCCTGCACTGAATGAACACCTAACTCAAATGAAATCGTTGTAGTCTCCTTACCTGTTATTTGGAATTAGAATTAAGAGATTCTATGTAGTGACAAGGGCCTTTATTTTTCTAAAACCAGGGCACCAAAGCAGAGAAAAAACAGTGTGTAGAGGATGAAATGAGCACATGTCCAAAGAAGAGACTGAACAGCATGTAGCATCAGAGAGACTAAGATACTTTCCTATCATTCCAGTTCTTTTGTGCATTCCTTTTCAGAGGAAGAACTATACTACACCACCTTTGACTGAGATGGCCCTTATTATTTTGTAAATTCTATTCTTTGTCTTTTTCTTTCAGCACAGCTAGTCTGATTGAGGTGTCTATTGCTTGTGACCAAAAGAATCTCATCTGAGACAGCAGGCAAGAGAGAAAAAAAAAAAAAAAAAAAAAAACCTATCCTCAAGAAAAGAGATAACAAGCAAAAAAATTATCCAAAGCAAGTTTCAAACAGGAATCAAAATGGAAAAATACAGTACATTTCATTAATATATTGGACTGTCAAGCCCAGTACTTTCTTAATTGAACAACATTTGTTTTAGAAAGCTCAAGGGATGTTCTGAGCCGAATCCAAGTTTGTCCATACCACTTCTGATCTCTGCCTTATAAGAAAACGGTTTGAAATCTTACTTCTGAGACTTGCACTTTGAATCAGATTCCTACTTTAATACTCATACTTTGAAAACTTTGAAATAACTCAAAATAGATGTATTAAAAAGTGTGTTCTGAGATAGTACATGTCATCATGGAGTTCTGGATTTTATGCTTAAGGCAGGAATAATAAATATAGAATTGCATTAATCTTGTTCAAAGAATTTTCTACAGCATCTCCTTCTGACAATTATATTTTATACCAAAGTCAAATTTAAATCAAATTTTTAAAGATTAAGAAGCACAGGAAACTTAATCCCTTACAGATCCAGGAGATACAGTAATGGTAGTTTTTTTAGGGAAAATTTTAATCTTTAAAATAAGAACTAAGACAGAAACAAACTCAATTAATTATATTTCATTTCTTTTAGACAGCTTAAGTTTTAGAACCATAGCACAGTGTCTTCACTTCTTAATAAAATAGATATTCTCATTAATCTAACAATGTNGGAAAATTTTAATCTTTAAAATAAGAACTAAGACAGAAACAAACTCAATTAATTATATTTCATTTCTTTTAGACAGCTTAAGTTTTAGAACCATAGCACAGTGTCTTCACTTCTTAATAAAATAGATATTCTCATTAATCTAACAATGTGACCGATTTTCTGTAGCAGTGCAGTGTCAATTTTAAATCATTATGTTAGCAATGTGATTTATGTGGACATATGTGCATCACCATTCATATACACATATATCAGTCTTTATTTTGGTTTTTGATAAAGTGCTACTTTAAATTAGAACTGTCAAGAATTTCAATGAATGTGCAGAAATTGCTTTGTGATTTATTTTAAGAATAAATTTTACCTCCATGTAATTTACCCTTGTTTCTCTCCCTGCCCAACTGTCAATGCAATGAATATTTTCATAATATATTCAAAAATTGATATTTCAATTGCCATGAAAGAATCTGATCAACAATTTGCCATGGGAAAATGTAGAAATTCACACTTGAAATAGTAGAGATTCTCAGTTCTTTTTTTTTTTTTTCCCACTAAGTTTTCCCCCCATCCCTTCAGATTCACACACATAGTGATTCAGTTTCCACATTAAGCTTTGAAACATCTACCAAAAGTACTGGAATTTAATGCACAAAATTTATTTCATGTTTTATTATTTGATTACTATCTCTGAGACACACTTATGGAATAAAACCTTAAGCACGACTGTTGGGCGATTGTCTGTCATTTTATAGCTTTACTGAAACTGCATAGATGGGCCAAAATATGTCAGAGAAAATTGTTTCTTTAGTCACTAAATCATGTCTGACTCTTGTGACCCAATGGACTGTAGCCCACCAGGCTCCTCTTGTCCATGGGATTCTGCAGACAAGAATACTGGAGTGGGTTGTCATTTCCTGCTCCAGATCTTCCTAACCCAGGGATCAAACCCAGGACTCTTGCACTGCAAGTGGATTCTTTATCACTCAGCCACCAGGGAAGCTTGAGTTCCATTTGCAATGCAGGAGACATGGGTTCGATCCCTAGGCTAGGAAGATCCCCAGGAGTAGGAAATGGTAACCTACTCCAGTATTCTTGCCTAGGAAATTCCATGGACAGAGAAAGCTAGTTGGCTGCAGTCATGGGGTCACAAGAGTTAGAGACAACTAAGTTACTAAGCCACCACCAGCACAAAGAGCTTACTATTTTTCACGCATTATTGTTTGCCTGTATTAGCTGGTTAATAGCCTTAAATTTTATGTGTTTTGTTGTTATTGCTATTTAAAGGATGAAGAAATTGAGCCACAGAGATGGTAAACAGCACATCCAGGATGACAGAGCAAGTAAGTATGTAGAGATGAGATTTAACATCAGGCCAAATGTCCTTTACCAACAAAGGTCCGTCTAGTCAAAGCTATGGTTTTTTCAGTAGTCATGTATGGATGTGAGTGTTGGACTATAAAGAAAGCTGAGCACTGATGAATTGATGCTTTTCAACTGTGGTGTTGGAGAAGACACTTGAGAGTCCCTTGGACCACGAGGAGATCATATCAGTCCATCCTAAAGGAAATCAGTTCTGAAAATTTATTGGAAGGACTGACATTGAAGCTGAAACTCCAATACTTTGGCCACGTGATGCAAAGAACTGACTCATTTGAAAAGACCCTGATGTTGGGAAAGAGTGAAGGTGGGAGGAGAAGGGGACGACAGAGGATGAGATGGTTGGATGACATCACTGATGCGATGGACATNCTGAAACTCCAATACTTTGGCCACGTGATGCAAAGAACTGACTCATTTGAAAAGACCCTGATGTTGGGAAAGAGTGAAGGTGGGAGGAGAAGGGGACGACAGAGGATGAGATGGTTGGATGACATCACTGATGCGATGGACATGAGTTTGAGTAGGTTCTGGGAGTTGGTGATGGACAGGGAGACCTGGTGTACTGCAGTCCATGCGGTTTCAAAGAGTCAGACATGACTGAGTGACTGAACTGAACTGAAATATCTCCTCAGTTGACACTTTCATCCATTACACTGTGTCACCTCACCCTCCCCCCAAAAAAACAAAAGAGGGGAAAAAAAAGACTCTCACAGCTTTGTCAAGGTATATGCTGAATAATGTATTATTTAACTTATACAAAAATTTCTATTTATAATAGAAGATAAAGTTCTAGGAGATTCAGTAAGTTGTTCATTGACATACATATTTGGTCCTTCCTCTAAGTCACAATGGCTGCCTATATCAGTGGGGATTCTTTTAATTTATAGCTGTTAAAAAAAAAAAGCCAAACACAAATTGACCCCAACAATGTAGCAGCCACTAAAGGACTCAGTCTCCCAATTGCTAGGAATGCTTTGAGAATTGGGAATTGTCTTGACCTACCAAGGTGCTGGGACCCAGATGACATCACCTTAGGGCAGTCCACATCCAGTCTACTTGTCTTAACTTAGGACTGATCCAAAGGAACATAGTCAGTTCAGAAAAATTAGCAATTAGCGTTGTGAAGAAGGCTGAGCGCTGAAGAATTGATGCTTTTGAACTGTGGTATTGGAGAAGACTCTTGAGATTCCCTTGGACTGCAAAGAGATCCAACCAGTCCATTCTGAAGGAGATCAGCCCTAGGATTTCTTTGGAGGAAATGATGCTAAAGCTGAAACTCCAGTACTTTGGCCACCTCATGGGAAGAGTTAACTCATTGGAAAAGACCCTGATGCTGGGAGGGATTGGGGGCAGGAGGAGAAGGGGACGACCAAGGTTGAGATGGCTGGATGGCATCACGGACTCGATGGACGTGAATCTGAGTGAACTCCAGGAGTTGGTGATGGAGAGGGAGGCCCAGTGTGCTGCGATTCATGGGGTCACAAAGAGTCGGACACGACTGAGCGACCAAACTGAACTGAACTGAACTGAACTGATTGAAACTTAATTTCTTCCTCTGCTCAATCCTGTCTTTTTCCTTCCTTTCCTAGATGTTTATCCCATGAATACTGCATAATAAACTTCTTGCAGGTTGATCTCCAACTAAAAGTTTACTTACCAGAAAGCTCAACATGCTTTCTGGGAATTTACTGCTTTCTAGGAATTTACTGGCTCTCATAATTGAAAGTTTAGAGATTTTGCCTACAAAGTTCATTTGATTAAGACGCTAGGATTAATTTTCCTATTCTTCCTTTCAGTGCCAGCTTCATTCCATGGCTGATTTCTTGCAAAGATGGCAAAATCATTACACCATTTCCAGTCTTCACATTTGCACATCATTCCATCCCGAGGAGGAGGGGTTTTGCTCAGTCGTGTCTGATTCTCTGCGACCCCGCGGACTGTAGCCTACCAGGCTTCTATGTTCATGGGATTCTCCAGGCAAGAATACTGGGGTGGGTTACCATTTCCTTCTTCAGGGATCTTCCCGACCCAGGAATCGAACCCAGGTCTCCTGCATTGGAGGCAGATGCTTTAACCTCTGAGCAACCAGGGAAGCCCTATTCCATCCCGAAGGAGACTCTAAATGAAGTTCATTGTCATTGCACTATTTAAGGCTGAGGGTCAGAAAGTACTAATTTGCTTAAATAAATGAGTGCCCAACCCAAGAGCCTGAAATGGGGTCACCTTCCCTCGGTTGCTTTGAGGAAAGGGAACAAGGCCAAAGGAAAATCTGGCTACTTTTAGAAAGGGAGGATTGAGTAGGATTGTGTAGTACTAACAGAAGTACTGTTTGAAAGGAGGATTCGGCTCTGAGGTGTTGCATGCTGGGCCCTTAATTAACAGCATCTATAATGCACCATAAGGGGGTAAGAGAAACATAATAGTCCTCTCCTTTTGCATTCAATTCTTTTCACATTTTTCAAATGAAGCATATTCCCCTCAGTTTTTCACTCGATAACTCAGATTATTCATAGTTTAAAAGTCTTTGTCCAGGGTGACTTCTTTGTCCTGTCAAAGACAAGTTTAGCGGTCTCCACAATATTCCCACAAAGTAATACGTTGACCTGATCATATTTTATTTACTCATTTGTTTAATACTTTTTATCTTCTCATGGACAATTAATTTCTGCAGGGCATATCCTACATCTTAATCATCACTGTATGATACCACTGGTATACCAGGCCTGATAAGCCATACACATACATACAAAATTCATTGTTTAGGAATATATGCACGAATTAGAGGGAATGCTGGCTTTTCCAGGACACATCCCAAGAGGATTTGTAATAGTGATGAAGGATCCATA
This sequence comes from Neotragus pygmaeus, assembly GCA_006410875.1. NCBI lineage: Eukaryota > Metazoa > Chordata > Mammalia > Artiodactyla > Bovidae > Neotragus > Neotragus pygmaeus. Next base: position 157,470 of record SJYV01027424.1, read on the forward strand.
ATTCTATGATCTCTACTGATGAGCTTATTAATGAAAGAAAAAAAAGAATATGCAAAGATCAAGAAAGCAAAAGACCCCTCTATCTTACTAGAAAGTGACTTCCCAGAGAACAGAAAATATAAGCATATGCTGTATTGGCCATTGAGTGTGTGCATGTTAAATGTATATTCATGAATCAGTGGAAAAGTCATANGAGATGGCTGGATGGCATCACGGACTCGATGGACGTGAATCTGAGTGAACTCCAGGAGTTGGTGATGGAGAGGGAGGCCCAGTGTGCTGCGATTCATGGGGTCACAAAGAGTCGGACACGACTGAGCGACCAAACTGAACTGAACTGAACTGAACTGATTGAAACTTAATTTCTTCCTCTGCTCAATCCTGTCTTTTTCCTTCCTTTCCTAGATGTTTATCCCATGAATACTGCATAATAAACTTCTTGCAGGTTGATCTCCAACTAAAAGTTTACTTACCAGAAAGCTCAACATGCTTTCTGGGAATTTACTGCTTTCTAGGAATTTACTGGCTCTCATAATTGAAAGTTTAGAGATTTTGCCTACAAAGTTCATTTGATTAAGACGCTAGGATTAATTTTCCTATTCTTCCTTTCAGTGCCAGCTTCATTCCATGGCTGATTTCTTGCAAAGATGGCAAAATCATTACACCATTTCCAGTCTTCACATTTGCACATCATTCCATCCCGAGGAGGAGGGGTTTTGCTCAGTCGTGTCTGATTCTCTGCGACCCCGCGGACTGTAGCCTACCAGGCTTCTATGTTCATGGGATTCTCCAGGCAAGAATACTGGGGTGGGTTACCATTTCCTTCTTCAGGGATCTTCCCGACCCAGGAATCGAACCCAGGTCTCCTGCATTGGAGGCAGATGCTTTAACCTCTGAGCAACCAGGGAAGCCCTATTCCATCCCGAAGGAGACTCTAAATGAAGTTCATTGTCATTGCACTATTTAAGGCTGAGGGTCAGAAAGTACTAATTTGCTTAAATAAATGAGTGCCCAACCCAAGAGCCTGAAATGGGGTCACCTTCCCTCGGTTGCTTTGAGGAAAGGGAACAAGGCCAAAGGAAAATCTGGCTACTTTTAGAAAGGGAGGATTGAGTAGGATTGTGTAGTACTAACAGAAGTACTGTTTGAAAGGAGGATTCGGCTCTGAGGTGTTGCATGCTGGGCCCTTAATTAACAGCATCTATAATGCACCATAAGGGGGTAAGAGAAACATAATAGTCCTCTCCTTTTGCATTCAATTCTTTTCACATTTTTCAAATGAAGCATATTCCCCTCAGTTTTTCACTCGATAACTCAGATTATTCATAGTTTAAAAGTCTTTGTCCAGGGTGACTTCTTTGTCCTGTCAAAGACAAGTTTAGCGGTCTCCACAATATTCCCACAAAGTAATACGTTGACCTGATCATATTTTATTTACTCATTTGTTTAATACTTTTTATCTTCTCATGGACAATTAATTTCTGCAGGGCATATCCTACATCTTAATCATCACTGTATGATACCACTGGTATACCAGGCCTGATAAGCCATACACATACATACAAAATTCATTGTTTAGGAATATATGCACGAATTAGAGGGAATGCTGGCTTTTCCAGGACACATCCCAAGAGGATTTGTAATAGTGATGAAGGATCCATAATTCTATGATCTCTACTGATGAGCTTATTAATGAAAGAAAAAAAAGAATATGCAAAGATCAAGAAAGCAAAAGACCCCTCTATCTTACTAGAAAGTGACTTCCCAGAGAACAGAAAATATAAGCATATGCTGTATTGGCCATTGAGTGTGTGCATGTTAAATGTATATTCATGAATCAGTGGAAAAGTCATACTCATTTATAAAGATGTCTGAACTGCTGGTGAGATTAAAAAAAAAAAAACACTTTGAAGGAAGCATTTCACAGAGGCGGGGTGAGGACTGATCATGGTTTTAAGGTGTTAAATGAGTTTGAGGTTATTAAACAAGATAGGAAACACAAAAGAAGGGCATTTGCCTTTTGAGGATGGCTCATAAGTTTGTAACATGCAGAATTTGGAAACTCTAAGAAGATTTAAGTGAACAAATGCAGAAATTAAGGAGAATCTCCAGTCTGAAATAGTTGATACATCCATTTTAAGGAAAAATGTAGTACTTCGTCTGTAAAAAAAATTTTTCCTTAAATTTTGTTTTGTAATTAATGTTACTGGTCTGCTTAAAAGATCAAACATACCCATTCCCTTGCTTGCTTCAATTTATTCCTAGAAACCTTACTGCTATGAAAAAAATACAGTAACATGAAAATATCTTTCTTTAATTCTAGTGAGAAAAATTACAATGCAGTCCAACCTAATCCAAGATATACACTTTTATAGGTAGAAATTATATAAATTAACATATAACATAGTGAATACATATTACACTCACCAAAGCAGGATGTGTCATAATGGCTGGTGACTGGTAGAGAATGTGTGTAAGAGAGTCATTCTTCAGAAAGAAAATTCATTCTTTTTGCTGCATTTTCTTCATCAGTTTTACTAACTTTACAGGCTCACAGTCATCTTGCCCTCAGTTCAGTTCAGTTCAGTCGCTCAGTCGTGTCCGACTCTTTGCGACCCCATGAATCGCAGCACACCAGGCCTCCCTGTCCATCACCAACTCATCATCACAGAAAACTAGTCTTGCAGTCAATTTATACTTAAGTGTTAAGTTAATGTATTTTTGGTGCAAAATTACAGACAAANAGTCGTGTCCGACTCTTTGCGACCCCATGAATCGCAGCACACCAGGCCTCCCTGTCCATCACCAACTCATCATCACAGAAAACTAGTCTTGCAGTCAATTTATACTTAAGTGTTAAGTTAATGTATTTTTGGTGCAAAATTACAGACAAATATCTGGATACTTCAAAACAAGTGCAGAAACTAAATACGTAAAACAGATAAATATTTATAGACAAAGTTATCTCTGCATCCTTCTCACTTATCATACACAGACAAAGAAAAGCATGTTGGGATCATTTGTAATTGAATGGTATACAGTTCAATTTCGTTCTATATGATATGTTCTGAATATAAACTATTGTATCATGAAAATTAATGAATGTTTCATTGTCTGGAATTGTCATGTGAAAACACCACTTCTCGTAGTATAGTTGTTTAGAATGTTTTAGGATTAAAAATTCATTGCACTGAAAAAAGAAGCCATTGTCAATTAATGGTTCAACTTTTAAAGAGCTGCTATTGCAAAACAAAAACAAAAACAAAAACTAAGTGAAAAATTGTGTGAAGTTTCTGTTTTATTATCTATATGTCTTCTTATATTAGAATTTATTACATTAAAGAAAATATATTGCTCTCATTACCATCAAGTGTCTTTATTCCCATTATATTTTTACTATTGTCAAAATAGTAATAAATATTATACTCGGTTTTATAGATAGTAGTCACTCGATTTCATTATTGAAATAAAAATGAATGCAGTTCTTTATGTGCCTACTATGTCCCAAGCATTAGATATTATATACAAAATTATGACTATTAGAATAAAAATATTTGGGATACTGTAATTCTAATCAATTTTCAAAAGTCATACTAAATACTTGTTTTACCTCAAATTCATGTGACCGTTCCTGAAATACTACAAATTTTTTTGAATTAAAAAAATATATAATACAGACAATGATAAAAGCACAAATCACAGTTTATGGCAGAATGTATTTTTACAAAATTAAGAAAGCTCTGAATCCTGCATCCAAGTGAAAAAACAGAGTATCATTGGAACGTCAGAAGTATGCTTCTTTACAAACTGCCTTCTCAAAGGGTAACTGCCATTTTGACTTTTCATGTCATAGTTTAGAATTTATATAATCATATAATGTATACAAAAAAAAATATATCTCTTCTTCCATTAGATAGTATGTTTCTAGGATTATCCACATTTTCAGAGCCACCACACACATAATGTGTACANCTCCCAAGTTTTGGACTATTAAGAAAATATGTTATTAATATTCATGTACAAATTATATATTCTACAATTCTTGTTGATATTTTTTCATTCCTTTTGGATAAATACCTAAGGTTTAAATGAAAATTATATACTTAATAAAAAATTATTTTTTTCCTTTGGGGATCTACAATATTCCATTTTCACTGGTGTATCATTTAAAATTTCTAATAGTTATTCAGGAAAAATGAGAGGAGAGGACACCTGGCCTTAACCTTCTGGGTGTTTGTACTTATACACAATAGGCAACAGTCTATCATATATATGTTTTGAAACTATTTTCTCTCTGTTTCTGTCTTACCTTTCCATTGTCATAATTGTGTTATCACAGGGCAGAAAGTGAAATTTATCCCTTTTCAAGTGGCTGTTTTTTACTTCCTAATTAAAAAATATTTATCTATAAAAATATCATCCCCAGCCCCACTCTCCCGCTGTGTCATGAGGAAATTCTCAAGTGTTTAGAGTTGTAATTTTTTTTGCCTTTACCTTTAGGTACATCATCCTTCCTGAATTAATGCTTGTAAATGGTATGAGATAGGGGGAGTTAAGGATCATGTCTTTATACAGATCTTGAACTGTTTTATAAACATTGGTTGAAAGACTTACTTTTCACCCATTATATTTCTTTGACGGCTTTGTTGAAAATATACTGACTATGTATGAGTGCATTTACTTCAGGACTTTATTCTCTCTCCCTTTTTTAATTAATGCAATTATTTTTAATTGGATGATAATAGCTTTACAATGTTTTGTTGGTTTTTGCCATACAAGGTAAATCAGCCGTAAGTATACAAATGTCCCCTCTCTCTGAAACCTCCCTCTGTGGCACCCCTTTAAGTTGTCACAGAGCACCTGGTTGAGCTCCCTGTGTTATACAGAAACTTCCTGCTAGCTATCTATTTTGCAGATGGTTTTATAATCTATTCTGCTTTATTGGCCTAACCTTATGTCGATACCACATTGGTTAGATTAATGTAACTTTACAATAAGTTTGAATCAGATAGTAAAAGTTTTCCCAGTTTTTTTTTTTTCATTTTTATAGAGTGCTTGACTTTTTAAGATTGGCTGCATTTGCATATAAATTTTATATTTATGTTATCAGTTTCACCAAAAACAAATTTAAAATTTGATGGGAATGTATTGAGGTATCATTTTGTCTATAGGTCAATTTGAAGATAATTGATAGTTTATTTATAGTAAGTGTTCTAAATAATTCATTTAATCAATGCAATTATTTTAGATATTCTTTCATTTCTCTAAGAAATATTTGTACATTTTTTTAATACTGTGAACTTCCTAAATATAATAGCTCTAGTATATTTTTGGCAAATGCCAAAATACGTATAAACCTCTAAAATTCATGTTGTGTATAAATAAAAACAGTCTTACTATCCCCTTCGAAGGTCTGTCTTGTTTTACTTCTAAGTAGGCCCTATTACATATTGTTGAAAGAAGTGTTTGCTTGTCTTAACTGCTAAGTAGTGTCCAACTCTTTGTGACTCCATGAACTGTAACCCCCCAGGCTCCTCTGTCCATGGAATTTCTCAGGCAAGAATACTGGAGAAAGCTGGCATTGTCTTCTCCAGGGAATCTTTCTCACCCAGGGATTGAATCTGATCTCCTGTATTAGCAGGTGGATTCTTTAGCACTGAGCCACCAGGGAAGGCCATGCAAGAAGTTTGGCTGTTAGTAAACACTTACATATATTACAGTATAAACCTCATTATAAGCTTTATTTTAACAACAACAAAAAATTCATCAACTACTAAAGAGTATGATTGTAGTAGCACATATACCTCCAAAGAATCACACACACACACACACAGACACACACACGCACACAGACACACACACGCACACACACACTTTCTAGAGAAGTAAAATGCAGTCAGACCCAATTCTCCATTCTCCACTGAAGGAGCAAAAGGAACCTACATGGAGTACAGGAATGAGCATAAAGCTTTAAAGAAAGAACTGGTAAGAGAATTTACAATTGTTTTGTTCCTAACCTTAGAAAGAAAAATTATTCATTCTTTCAATATTAAATATTTTGTTAGCTACAAGATTTTCTAAGATAATCTTTACCTGCATAAGAAAGTGCTCCTTCCTTTCTAGTTTTCTGGATGTTTTTATCATAAATAGGAATTTATTTTATCAAATGTTTCTTCTGCAATTATTGAGATGATCATATTAATTTTATTTTTCATTTTTTAGTCTGGTGATTCATTTTAAATGTTGAACAAACTAGCACTCCTCGAATTAAAATGAATTGGGCATTGTGTATCATCCTTTATACATATATTACTATCTTCATGTTGCAAATGATTTGCTAAGAACATTTACATGAATGGTCATGAGAGATATTCAGTGTAATTTTTTTTATCCTAATGTTCTTGTCTCATTTTAATGAGACAAGAACAGTTATGCTGAGGTGTAACATGTTCCCTCTCTTTGTCTCTATTTTCTGAAAGAATTTATGGAGGACTGGTATTACTTATTTCTTATATCCATCTGGGTCTGAACCTTTCTTTGTAGGAAAATTATTATTTACAAATACAAGTTAATTTCTTAAATAGAAATAAGGCTACTCAGAGTCTTTAACCCTTCCAGTGTCAGTTTTGATAACATATACCTTTCATTTCAATTGCTAACAGAATCAAAATTGTAAAAGGTATCTGTATAAAATTGTTGATAAATTTCCTTATTTCCTTTTAGTAAATGTAGGCTATTTAATGAATATTATCTTTGACTGCACTTGTTTTCTGATTTTTTCACTGTGACTAGTGGGGCATTATATCAAAATTTTAATATTTTTAAAATGTCAATTTTTAATTCATTGTCATTTTCCAGTGGTTTCTATATTTTACATGATTGCACTCTATCATTTATATTGAATTTAATTTATTCTTGTAGTTCTCGTTCCTTAAGTTAGAATTTTAGATCATTTATGTTTAGTTTCTTTTTTTCTAATATAATCATGTCAAGCCATAAGTTATTCCCTGAGCACCACTTTGCTGTATTTCACAAATTTTGATATATCTTTTACTTTTGTTTCCATTCTAATAATTACCTACTTCATTTTCTAACTTCTTCATTGATCCAAAGGTAATTTAGAATCATTAGGAATATGCAGTTTAATTTCTAAATTTTGAAGAATTTCAAATTTTGTTCTGATATTGACTTTTAAAATAATTCTTTTCTAACCAGTGAACACATCTTGGATGAATTAAATCCTTCGCTATTTACTGAAAAATGTTATATGGCATATTATGATCTATATCATGAAAAATATAAAGTGCACTTTCAAAAAAAACACGTGTTTTGTTGATGCTGATTGCATTGATCTATGAATGTTAGTTAGTTTACAATGGTTGATAATCCAAGTAGGTTGTTTAAATTATGATTAATTTTTTGTCACCTTGCTTTACCCACTTCTGTTAGAGAGGTACAAATCCAAATCTGAGTTTGAATTTGTCCTTAGTTCCTGTTATATTCTATTTTTTTTGATTCTAGTCCCCTTTATTAGGTACATACATATTTAGGGTTGCTATATCTTGACTTATGGTAGGTTTAACCCTAAATAAATTTCCTCTATTTTGCTAGTAAAATGCATTGTCTTTAGGTTTAAATTTTCTGATAATAATATATCCAGTTCAGCTTTATTATGATTTACTGTTCACATAGACATTTTTTCATCATTTTACTTTATGCATCTCCTAAAATTTAAATTTATTCTCTTGTAATACATTTGAGTCTTAACCGCTTTCATTCAATACGACAATTACTCCTTTAAAGGTTTTATCAATGAATATTAACACAATTATTGAAATGGTTAATTTTAACTCTACCATGTTACATTTCCCCATTTTTTTAATCTTCATTTCTCTTTTTCCTTCCTTTCCTGCCTTATTTTGATTACTAAATTATCATTTGGCATTCAACTTTTATCTCCTCTATTGACTCATTAGGTATCCTTTTTTTTTTTATCATCACTGTGATTTCTGCAAGTATTAAAGTATACCTTAAATATTTACAAGTTCACATGTAATCTTAGAAGTTTACAACAATATCATTCAGCACTATCCACTGTTCTGTGTTATTGCTCTAATCTATTTTATACATATTTTAAATCCAAGCATATCACTGCTATATTAGGTGTTAATTTTTAATAAATAATTTTATTTACCCACATATTAACAGCTTCCTCTATTTTTCATCCCTTCATGTAAATATTAGATTACTTCTAATAACATCTTCACTCATCTTGAGGAGTAAACACCCTTTAATATTTCCTTAATGAAGTTCTGCTTATTACAAATATTCCCAGCTTTACCTTATACTAAACTGTCATTGTTTCAACTTTATCTTTAAAGAATATAACACATAGGATTAGATTTCTATGTAGCTCTTTCCTCTATGGCCTTTAAAAATAGGATTCCATTATCCACTGTCTTACATTGTATCAGATAAGAAGTCAGCAGTTTTTTGCTGTTCTCTCATATCAGTTCAGCTCAGTTCAGTGCTAAGTCACGTCCGACTTTTTGCAACCCCTGGACAACAACCCCATGGACTGCAGCACACCAGGCTTCCCTGTTCACCACCAACTCCCAGAGCTTGCTCAAACTCATGTCCAAACAGTCAGTGATAACATCCAACCATTTCATCCTCTGTGTCCCTTTCTCCTCCCATGTTCAGTCTTTCCCAGCCTCAAGGTCTTTTCAAATGAGTCATTTCTTCACATCAGGTGGCCAAAGTATTGGAGCTTCAGAGTCAGCATCAGTCCTTCCAATGAACACCCGGGACTGATCTCCTTTAGGATGGACTAGTTGGATCTCCTTGCTCTCCAAGGAACTCTCAAGAGTCTTCTCCAACACCACAGTTCAAAAGCATCAATTCTTCGGCACTCAGCTTTCTTTATAGTCCAACTCTCAAATCCATACATGACTACTGGAAAAACAATAGCTTTGACTATATGGACCTTTGTTGGCACAGTAATGTCTCTGTTTTTTAATATGCTGTCTAGGTTGGTCATAGCTTTTCTTCCAAGGAGCAAGTGTCTTTTAATTTCATGGCTGCAGTACCATCTGCCATGATTTTGGAGCCCAAGAAAATAAAGTCTGCCATTGTTTCCCCATCTATTTGCCATGAAGTGATGGGACCAGATGCCATGATCTTTGTCTTTTGAATGTTGAGCTTTAAGCAAACTTTTTCACTCTTCTCTTTCACTTTCATCAAGAGGCTCTCATATATAAAGCTTCCTTTAATTTCTGACTGCTTTTAATATTGTCCTTTTTTGTTTTTCTTCTTTTCAAAACTTGACTATACATAAGTTTGCTTTGGGTCTGTGAATTTTACATTTTGTCAGGTTTGGAAGTTCCATCTCCTTTCTTATTTCTTCAATTACATACATTAAAAGACATGACTTTTTTTTTTTTCTACAAGTCATTAACACATGTTTGTTTTTTCTGGATTTTTATGTGCTTTAACTTGTTTCATTTCTTCTGATATGCCTCTAAGTCTATTAAAATTTCTCTTTTTTATTGTCCAATCTACAGCTCAGCTGTACAGAAAAATTCCATTTCTTAAATGTCCACTTATTAATAGGTCTATATTATATAATTTTTCAGCTGGAAAAATAATGGAATTTCTCTATTTGTCATTCTTTTGTATACATGTTCACTAAAACACTAAACATCTCCATAATAGCATCTTTAAAGTTCTTCTCTGTTAAACCAAATATACTTGGAACCTCTAGTGATATTCTACTGACTGATTTTTCTCATAATTATGGTTCATTTTCCTTTTTTAGTTAGGGGGAAGAGGGAATGTTTACTTATTTTAGAGGTGTGGACACTATTTTTAGAGTCTAAATTGTCTTTCTTTGTTTGCCTTTTTTTTTTTTAAAACCAGTTATTGAGTTGTACAGTTTCATCCCATTGAAGCCTTGTTTAAAGCTTTGTTAGAGTGAAGTTAAAATAAACTTACTGCAAAATTTGGGCTTCCCAGGGGAATAAATAGAATGTTTGGTGAGTTCAGAAGGGTTTCTCTGCTGACTGTATGATCACCAGTGTGGCCCATCATTGTGTAATTACTGTTTTGTTTCTTTTTTTTTTTCCATCTCATAGACCTTCCACAGCTGTTCTCTACCAAGTATAGTGGTTTACCCCATGCACATATTTGGCCAAATATTCAAGTGGAAACTTATGCAGATGCCCAAGATTCCTCTCCACAGATCTCTTGTCCCCAAGACACTTATCCACAAATTTCAGCACCCCTCAACAATCACAAAGTGTGATTTTTACTCTCTCCAGTGAATTCCTGGTTTCTATGAGCTCCATTCCATTCTATCACATTTTAGAAACCATCTTGATATAAAATCCAGAATGGAAGTAGAACATATCTTACACATTTCTCTTTTTTGAAGAAACTTCTCCAATATTGCTTATTTTCCAGTACCTGAATGTTGTGACTTCATATATCTTAAAAATTCTATAATGTATATAGAGGCAAGTTGGGGATACAAATTACTCCATCATAGTTGAAATCAGAAATATATCCATGACATCCTAACAATTTTGGCATTCTTTGTGTCATGAGACACTTGACTAAAATTCTGACCTCTTCTTTGACTATTCAAGCTACTATTTAGTATAACTGCCTCTTTGAAATAAAGCTGAAAAATGTCAGTAAGCCACACTAAATATACCTTTCAAAATGAATGAGCTGAATCTAGTGATTTTTGCATGAGAGGAAAAAAGAGAAATTAAAATTTATTTATATAGATTTTAAATTATAAAGCTTCTCTAAAAACAAAGAACATGACCTGTCTTTCCTGATAACTATTTGGCAATTGAAACAACTCAATGCCATACAAACTTTAAAAAGAATAATATCTGAATGGCAAGACTATTAGGCAAATTAATGTAACTATTGGTGACTCATTGTTAACTATCTTCAAACCTTTGGGTAAATTTATCAAATGAAATAAAAATTTTTTGGTTCAGGTGTTTTTATTGCCTGCATGGTGTCTAGGAAAGTCAATCTTTGATACTTATTGTCTGAATAAGGAAAATGAAGTTACAGTTTCACAATGTTAGATTAATATCCATTTCCATAACAAATGAATCTTTCCTTATCCAAAGTCTCAGTGATTGTTCATCAAGAATTTACAGAATTGAATGAGAGATAGAGTACTATTAATATAACCTAATCCCTTCATTTCACAAAGGAGAAGATGAATGTCAGAGAAATAGCACAGAATGCGAGGAACGGGAACTTTGGGATGAGATAGGTCTAATATGGAATATCATCTTTACTACTTAACAGCTATATTATATGAGACAAGTCAATGAATATCTTTGAAGTTCAGTTTCCTCATCTCTAAAGTGAGTATAACATTGTTAAACTTATAGAATTATGGAGAATAACACTCAAATGTTTGTAATTCTCCAAAGTTCAAAATTTTTTTAAATATATCTTTTTTCTATTTTATTTGTCCAAAGACACATCAAAAGTAATCAGCAGCTCTATAGTGAGGCCCAGTGTTCTTTATCATATACACACACCATGCTTCCCAATGAACAATATTCATTCCTACCTAGAAATTCACCTACAGAAAACAGATAAATTATATACTTGAATTTTATATGTGTATGACCAAAAATAACAATATACAATGAAACGGTAAAAAAGTTTGCTGCAAGGGAAAGTTCAAGTACTTTTCAAAGGACCTATTGCTACATTTATAATATATTTTTTATGTCTGATTAATGAAAACTTTTGAAACAGTTTATTCTATCTAGGGATGTGAATGCTAGTTTCTATTTTTCAAGCCTGATTATAGAAGAACTTCTAAAGCAGTTTAATTTGTTCAGGGATGCTAAACAAATATGTCAACATTCATTTTGCATTTATGTCTGCAGCAGTTAAAGGAAGAAATGGGGAAATAAACAGAATTTAGAATTTGCTCTCTCTCTTTTTAAGAACTAACCGATTCTGGTGCATTTCATTTTTTATGCAAAGAATTCAAAATCCTAACTGAGATAAATGTATTGCAGATTGAAGTTTTTAGTAGCTTTACCAAGCAGTTTATGGGTTGGCATTCTTCTGTAAAGTGATCTAAAACCTTGTAGTTCACTATTATGCAAATACAAATTTGGCAAGAAGACATGGGTTTTAAGAATTTCTCAATGGACAATCACATATATCAAATTTTGAATACAAAATTATTTTTGACATTTAATTTGAACCTGGTTTACCCTTAAAAATAAGTAATATAAAACTGTCCTGTATTACTTGGGTTGAGACAAATTTTTTTTTTAATTTCAGGTTTATTCCTTTATATCTACAGTATGCATATTATGTACATACATATATATGTTTAGGTATATATATAATTTGGAAGTTTCTCTTGAGAGATACATAAAATGTCGTTTCAAAAAATAATTATATGTTATAAAATATATTTTAAATCATTAAACATATTCAAAATTGTTAAAATTCATATATCCAATCACTATTAATTAATCTTACATAATGAGGCTGACAAGTTCACATGGATTCAAACATGTTTTACAAAAAATTAATGCTGGAGATTGACAGGTAAAATATAATCAAGTTGGGTGTGAGTAATTAATATGGGAAAGGTCAATTTGGGGAAAAAATGTTTTCCCTGCCGTCTTCTAAGGTTAGCATATAGGGGTCAGTACCACAGCTGTGGCAGACAATATTTCCCATCACTCTTGTACCTACTAAGCTAGTATGATGCAGACACAATCCACTGTCATATCTCAATGATATTGAATTAAGCTGAATAATAGTTTTAATATCTGAAAATATACAGAACACATGTGGACTATTTACAGTTTTCCTAACAATAAAATACAATACATATCTGACAAGTTTAATTTTGATGTGCTGGATAAATCAGCACACACATTAAGCAAAATGTATGACTTAAAATTCATTGCAAGTTTGTAGGTTGTTCTGTATTGTTTGGGGATTTTCATCATCAGATTAAATTGCATAATGAAACATCTCCAAAGAATCCAGAGATTCTATAATATAGAATAATGAAATGTACAGCATATGAAATAAACTATTTCATATTTTAACTTTATGCTAAGTGAACATAGCAGGTAGAAGTGGACATGCATTTATGAAAGCGTTTTCTTAATTTGTTGGGAGGAAAACTTAAGCATATTGTGACATATTATTTAGTCTCTAGGCTCTGCCACACACCAAGTAAAATGCATTATATTGCCAACTTCCCTGGATTTGCACTCACTGAGGCAGTTGAGGTCAGCACTCTCTGAAGGCATGACATTTAGTATAATTTAAATGATTTCAAAAAGCCAATCTAAAAATATATTCTTTGCTTACCATCATTGTAATTGACATTACCATTATTCCTGAGCCTTCTTGATAAGGCCTTCACATATCCATCAGTCCGTGCATTCAGCTACATAGCCTACCATTCAACCATCCTATCAGACATGCACACATTTGTATCAGGAAATATTTATTCATGTACATATTCATTCTTTATTTAAATTCAGCAAAAATTGTGACATATACTAGTATAATAAGATATATATCATTTAAAGAAAAAAAAGAGATGAAACAAAACAAAGTTCCTGCCCTCGTGGAATTTAAACTCTAAGGAAATAGGACAATATTCAGCTATTAAAGGGAAAATTACAATTTGATATGTTCAATGAAATGCGATATAGAAGGCATTGATATTTTATGTGGGTCAGTCAGAAAACCCTGGGTAAAACTACCTGAGAAAGCGATGTCTAACATCAAGCCAAGAATATGGCTAGACAGGAACCAATTTGAGGGGCAGGTTTAAAGAGAAGAACAGTGGAATTTTTTGTTAACTTTCAAGTGATATATATTAATCAACAATACAAATGGAAATTTTTTATATGTCTGGAAATACACAATACCAATTATCTTTCTTAATTACTGAAATGAATTACAACAATCTTTAAACAGATAAAAATAGGTGCAGAGATGTTAATGCAGTTCTGTTTACAAGGTAACACAACAAACACAGAATTCAAACCATGGCCTGAGAAACTCCAAAACTATACTCTTTATCATTGACCTCTTTTAAAACAATCACAATATTAAGCTAACCTAAACACCCAAACCCAGTATATGTCTGGCTTTTTACTTCGATCATCCAGCAAGGTTTTAAACTGATACATGCCTAGATCTGATAGATAGAGTCCCTGATGAACTATGGAATGAGGTTCGTGACGTTGTATGGGAGACAGGGATCAAGACCATCCCCATGGAAAAGAAAAGCAAAAAGGCAAAATGGCNCAGTGTCCATGTATGGATGTGAGAGTTGGACTATAAAGAAAGCTGAGCACTGAAGAATTGATGCTTTTGAACTGTGGTGTTGGAGAAGACTCTTGAGAGTCCCTTGGACTGCAAGAAGATCCAACCAGTCCATCCTAAAGGATACCAGTCCTGGGTGTTCACTGGAAGGTCTGATGCTGAGGCTGAAACTCCAATACTTTGGCCACCTATGTGGAGAGCTGACTCATTTGGAAAGACCCTGATGCTGGGAAGGATTGAGGGCAGGAGGAGAAGGGAATGACAGAGGATGAAATGGTTGAATGGCATCACTGATGCAATGGACATGGGTTTGGGTGAACTCCGGAAGTTGGTGATGGACAGGGAGGCCTTGTGTGCTGCAATTAATGGGGTCACAAAGAGTCAGACATGACGGAATGACTGAATGGAACTGAAACCCCTACATTTATGGTAATTTATTACAGCAGCAATAAGAAATGAATATACCAGTGTGTCCAAAGTCTAGTGAGGATTTTGGATTTTTGCAGAGGGAAACTATTGGGGGGGTAGGGGGCGGCGGTGGTTGGCAAGAGAGTGAATTGATCTGATTTGTTTTAAAAGATTGGCATGGCTATTACGTGGGAAATGGACTGAAATAGATATGCAAGAATGATCAGGGAGATGAGGTGGGAGGCTGTGCATTCATGCAAGTAAGCAGTGGCTGGTTTAGTGTCCGGCTAACATGGAGTTGGAAAGAAATAGAGGCCAGGGATCAATCTAACAGGATTTACTGATGGAGTGGATATGGCTGGGGAGCAAGAGGACTGGAAAATAAATAATAAAGAACGAGGTTTGGGGCTTTTCAGCATCTGGGTAGACAGTTTAGAGGCAATAGAGTATAGTGACTAACAGCATAGTAGCCAGATGGAGACTGCTGGGGTTCAAATCCTAGCAGTACTACTTAGTGGTTATGTCACCTTGGGCATATTACTTACCTCTGTTCTCAGTTTCCTCTACTGTAACAAGGGCTGAAAAAGGGCTGGTTTGAGGGTAGTGTGAGATATGTAAGGTGTTACTATTAGTATCATTATGTGTTCGTGCCATTTATTGAAGTGGGGGAATCTGTAAAAGAAATAGCTATGGCAGTGAGGGAATTAGAAAACAATGCTTTTGATCTGTTAGATTTGAGATGCCTTTTGGACAGCAAAGTGGAAATATCAAGAAAGCAGTTTAAGAATAGCTACTTCACATAAACGAGTGGAACGTAAGACCCTTGCCTTTCAAATTATAGGAAAATATCCAATTATTCTATCTTATTTCCTTTGCTTTGATTGGCAGGAGCAGCAGGGGCCTTTCCTTAGGCTTATTCAAAGTAGTTGAAGAGAAAGGATTAACACTATTTATTGAGAGTAAAAGAAGGAATGTGTGTTTAAAGAGATGTAGGCATTCTTTCTATTCCTTCCAATTCCTCCCATTCTAATGAAGCTGAAGATAACAATCCGGCAGTGAAGGGCAGACCATAAAAAGAGTGGCATGGGGGTGGGAGATGACCATAGTGAAGACAGTTCTTGGGATAGTAGACTCCCCAGGGAGCTTTATTCCAAATTGCAGCCAAAATTAATTGTCCACATAGTAAAATAACCACTTAAAATAGTTCTGCTCTCCCTGCCTCTAGTTTCAGAAAAGTGTATGAGTCTGCACGGAGAGTGAAAGTTGTGGTTAGGGCTTCTGAGTCTCAAAGCATTTCTAAAAGGAACATTTTTGTTTGATTTCAAAGTAAATGAATAAAACTTGGGAAATACAGAAATGCTCACACACAAAAAATCATCTTTATATTTTGATATATCCTTGTAGTCCATTTTTTCAAAGTAATGCATATTTTAAACATATTTTCATTTAGTAATATATCCTGGATATTTTCCCATGTGATTGCATAATACACTTAGTTTTCAAATGGCTATATCTTTTTATGACATTGACATTTTTGAAGAATGCAGAACCCTTCATACTTCTTTTAAATAAAAATTTTTCCATTTTGTATTTTTCTCTTGATTGAATTAAGGATATGTACTCTCAGCCAGCAAACCACATAGGTGAGCACAAGCGCTTCTCAGGGCATCACAGCTGGAGGCACATGAGCATCTGCTTCTCACTGGTGATGTTAATTTTGATCATCTGGTCAAAGTAGAGCTTAGTTCTTTCACTGAGGGTTATTGCTGCGGGTTGTAGTTCTGTTTCAACCAGTAAACAGTCTATAAGAGACGCTTTAAATACATACATATGCTCTGATTTTCATCAACATTTATCCATAAATGATGATTTTTGCCTCATCCGGTCCTTATCCAGTTGTTGTTAGATGATCTTTCCAACTCCAAATCTCCCTCCTCATTTTTTAATGAGCCCTCTTCATTCTTTAAATAAGAGCCTCCCTTCTTCCCATTATTTATCAATTATTGGTATGGACTCTTGAACTTTATTTTGTTCAATGGTTCACCAGTCATTACTGTATTTAATTACTTTGGCACACAAGTTAGCTAGTGGGGTCTCCTTCAAGCTGATTCTTACAATGCTGGAACACAATCCCATCATCTTTTATAAGTACTTCTTTACTTTCATTATAACAGCTTCAGGAATACCTACTCTGCCCCAGCCTCGGAATCAGCTGTTTCTCTGAGCAGTCCCGGTTCCTTCGAGTGGGAATGGTGTTAGAAACCAGTATCTAGGCTCTAAGTATGCTCAAGTGCTACCTGATTTTAGAGATAGTTTTTATACATATGTCAAATCTTTCAAATTGTGTGAGTTTATTGTATGTTAGGGGCTTCCTTGGTAGCTCAGCTGTTAAAGAATCTGTTAGGCCCCAGAAAGGCCTATTCTCGGGAAACGTCGCCTCACAGATCACCAAGACTCGAATTCGATGCAAAAAGCAAGAGGGTTTATTGAACCGGCGCGCCGGGGTTCGAACTTCCTCGAAAGGAGCGAACGAACCCCGACTTCAGTTACAAAACAGTTTTTATACACTAAAGCTGCAAGCAGGTATAGGAGGGGCGAAGACACTCTGAACAAACCGATTGGCGGACATAGCTTGACCTTTACAGAGACAGGTCTGGAATTACATCAAGTCTGAGGAGGTTGATTAACCTCCTTGCGGCGGTTAG
>SJYV01027424.1:176803-201403 GCA_006410875.1 Neotragus pygmaeus
CATGGCAAATAGATGGGGAAACAATGGAAACAGTGAGAGACTTTATTTTCTTGGGCTCCAAATCACTGCAGATGGTGACTGTAGCCATGAAATTTAGACATTTGCTCCTTGGAAGAAAAGCTATGACAAACCTAGACGGCATATTAAAAAGCAGAGACATTACTTTGCCAACAAAAGCCTGTCTAGTCCGAGCTATAATTTTTTCAATAGTCATGTATGGATGTGAGAGTTAGACCATAAAGAAGGCTGAGTGCCAAAGAATTGATGCTTTTGAACTGTGGTGTTTGAGAGGACTCTTGAGAGTCCCTTGGATTGCAAAGAGATCAAACCAGTCAATTCTAAAGGAGATCAATGCTGAATATTCATTGGAAGGACTGATCTGATGCTGAAGCTTCAATACTTTGACCGCCTGATCCTAAGAGCCAACTCATTGGAAGAGACCCTGATTCTGGGAAAGACTGAAGGCAGGAGGAGAAGAGGATGACAGAGGATGAGATGAACAGATGCCATCACCAACTCAATGGATGTAAGTTTGAGCAAGCTCTGGGAGATAGTAAAGGACAGAAAAGACTTGGCGTGCTGTAGTTCATGGGGTCAAAATGAGTCCGACATGGCTGAGTGACTGAACAACAATACAATTTTATGTTAGTATAATACTTTAAGCTATTTTACAAAAAGCAGATAATAAAAGAAACATGTTCTAAAATTTTTTTTATAAAAAGAAAAAGAATTATAGTGTTTAGGGATAAAACTTGGGCAATACAACTCCAAAGAAAATCAAAGTGATTACCATAAAATTCATGAGAATGATAAGTTTAGGGGAGAGGGAGTTGACTATGATCCGGTTGAGGGTATGAAGCTTCTAGGCTAGCTGATGAGGTTTTATTTTTTTATCTGGATGGTAGTAATTAGAGTTTCTTCATAATAATTCATTATATAAATTGTTTACATAATTTTCTGCAGCTTANGAGGGAGTTGACTATGATCCGGTTGAGGGTATGAAGCTTCTAGGCTAGCTGATGAGGTTTTATTTTTTTATCTGGATGGTAGTAATTAGAGTTTCTTCATAATAATTCATTATATAAATTGTTTACATAATTTTCTGCAGCTTACAATTTTATTATATTTTACAGTAGAAAAGAAAATAAATGAATGCTGTTCATGTTCATTGTATATTAGGAATTAAAGTTACTCTGCAAGTAGGGCAAACCCATCAATAATCTAACATATTTCTTTGTACATTCATAAACTTATTAAAATAACTTATAAAGCTATTTTAAAGTATATTCATATAATAAATTATTAATGAGAAGCCTATACAAACTAGAATATTAATCTTTCTTAATATGTTAACTTTTTGAATATTGTTACAAACCCAATCATATAAGATCAAGACAAATGTCTATTTTGTTTTAGAATTTTCATTTCATTAAAAAAATTTTTTTTCATTTAACTTTTTATTGTATATTGAAGTATAGTCAATTAACAATGTTATGATAGGTTAAAGTCCACAGCAGAGCAACTCAGCCAAACATATATATGTATCTATTCTACCCTAAACTCCCCTCTCATCCAGGCTGCCATAAAATATTGAACAGACTTCCCTGTGCTATTCAGTAGGCTCTTGTTGGTTATCCATTTATATATAGCAGTGTGTACATGTCCATCTCAGACTCCCTAACTCATTTTGTTGTTTTTAATGGTTTTTATTTCTCCGCTGAGATTTTTTTTATCTTTTCAAGAACTAGAGTAGATTTTTCTTCAAGCAGAATTATAACAGTGCTAATTTCAGTATCTGGGTCATCTCAGAGTCAGTCCCTTTTAACAGTCTTTTCTCTTTAGAATAGGTCCTGCTTTTCTGTTTCTTTTTATGTTGAGTAATTTTAAAAAATATACTGTAAACTTCGTGAATGTTATGTTACAGAAATTTTAGATTCTGTTATATTTCTCCAAATACTGTTGATGTGGTGGTGGGGAAGGAATTGTGTGGCTTTAAATAGGCAATTAATTTGGTTGGCCTAAAACTACAACTCTGTTTCTGTGGCAACAGCTAAACTCTCAGTTCAGTTCTTTCATCTTTAATTAGGCTGCTTGGAGTCTTCCCCAGGTCACCTGTAGTTCAGGCTCAACCAGACATGTAGATAGAGTTTATAAGCAGTATTTGGGATTCCCTCTCTCTGGGTTACTCCCATTCAGGGTTCACTCTTTATCTCCCAGCAGCTGTGGTTGTCCTCAAACATTGTCCTGTAGTTCTTCAAGCCAAAATGACTGTGAGTTTTCTGTTAGAATTTTGATTCTCCTGTATGGTGCAGTTTGGGGCCTGCCCTCAGGCTTAACATCATTTAAAAACAAAAAACAAAAACCTGATCCCATGGCTGTTACCTCATTGGAAGTATCAGCTTTCCTCCAGAACATCCTGCTTTTGGTCACTTGCACATAGGGGTTTTTCTTTTCTTTCCTCTTTTAATGTTGTCTAAAATTTAGACATTTTATTTAAATGCAGATCTGCCTGATAGGAGATTACTTGCCCAGTACAGAAATGGATTGAATATTTATTTCTTTAAAGAAATGGTAATATAAAGATGCTAAGAAATTTTTAATGGATAAATAAAATAATGATATAGAAAAACATATATAGTTGGACTAACAGATTAAGGTATTTTCAGCAAACAAAAACCCTTTGAGTATGTATTCTAATTTTAAGGAAATCTGTGTATGTAACAATAAGTAGAATATAAAGATAAGAAAAGTAATAAAGGAAAAATATATCTTAACAAAAGGGAAAACATTTTCACTTTAACTATGTTGAAATAAAATATTTGAACCTATTTTGTATTATTTTAGGAATAAATCTAATGAAGCTGATGAATGTCAAAGAGAACTTAGAAAACTGAAGTTTGAATCCATTATTTCTGACTCACGGTACACATTGCAAATTTTTTATTTAATATTTTAATAATTGAATTTGAAACCATATTTTAGATAATATTTAAAATGCACTTAACTTTTTTTTATAGTATTACTCGTATAAACAATACCTAACCCTAGTTTATAATGTATTGAAACTGTTCAGTGATTTTTGCCTCTGCCTAGATAGGAAATTTTTTAAATCACAGAACTATCTATTTATGTAGCATTCTTATTTTAAAAATTAAAGCTATGCTCTTATTTTTAAATGAGATGTTTATATATTTTTGATAAACATAAAAATATAATATTAAATGCATATTGGTTGGGATTTTTTTCCTTATCCCATTTTAGGCACACCAGATTGCTTAAAGAAAAAGAAGACTCTTTAATGACTTGTCAACAAATATATAAAACTTTACAGGAAGAACTGACTGCAAAAGAAAGGCAAGAAGATGACTTAAAAAGAAGAGTTAATCTTGTAGCAAATGAACTGGAAATAACCAAAACTCTTCTGAATCAGACAAAGGAAGAAGTTGTAACACTGAAAAGTCAAAGGTACAGTCAAGAATAATTTCTTCCAAATATATTTTATGTTTAAGTCAGTAATCCATATATATTTAAAGCATCAGGGTCCTATATATTTTGATAACAGTGAAATCCAAGATTAAAGATACATTTCATGTGAAAGGTCATCCTATCCTACCACCCCATATTACAGGTGATTAAACTGAACCCCAAACTGGTTAAAGGACTTGCTTAACATCACTGAGTTAGTGCAAGTAGAATGGAACCCACATGGCATTTGGTGTTAGATTTTTGTTGAATCGAAGAGATCATATGTGGTACTTACACTACTGAATTTCACTTTGGCCAGTAATTTTTTAATTCTATCATCTTCCAACAGAAAAACATCTCTTTATCACTTTTCCTTTATAAGCTCCTACTTTTCTTCTCTCTTTGTTATTTGTCAACACGTCGTATTGAAGACTCCCCCAAAGCACAGATACTTCTGGTATTGAGTTAATATCAAAGATACTAAGAAGCATATTCCTCCAACCATCCTAGATACTTTTGCTCAGTTACTTTGTCTTTACTTATCTGTACTTAATATCTCAACCGTGCTGTCTTTCAATTTTCATTTGCCTGATAATATCTTTTATTATTTGAATCCTTTTGTTTTAAATCCATATTGGTATATAGCATAATGTTAAGGGTTTTCCTTTTGTTTTGAATTTATATTGGTATATACCATAATGTTAGGGGTTTTGTTGGCTTTTATTAAATCTAGGAGTCTTTAATGGGAGGTATTATGCCATTTACATATTCCTTAAGAATACAAGTTTCATGAAGATAACAATTTTTGTCTTGTATTATTCTCTGTGTACAGAAGGCATAATTAGATATTTGTTTTTCATTTTTTCTGTCATTTTTCATTTTATTCATTTTATTTTATGAGTATTTGACTGCTTTCTATTTAGAAGATTTATAATCTTGTTTTCATTCTTTCTGAGGGCAGCTGTTTGCTCCCAGAGGTGAGTTTGGGAGTGAGGCCACAGAAATGGATAGCAGGCACCTCAGAATTAGGTTCATTGTCTCCGAACTTTCTCACCAACACTATGCCCTGGATTGTATCTCTGTCTACTCCAGGCTAGTCAGAGGTCTGTCTAGTTCACAGAGGAACAAGGTTTATCTCTTGTCTCCCCTGAGATAATATTCATTTACTTCTCTTTGGGTGAGTCGGATGAACCATTGCAGAGCTTATTGCCAGCCACCACTTACTCCTCCCCCTGCTACACCAGGAACGTGCCTCTTGCTAAGGTGCTGTGTCTTGTAGTTCTAAGAATCTTCATCCCACCCCCACTTCTGCCATTTCACAACTTTGTCATTGTTAATCCCAGTACATATTAGAAGCAGCAATTTTATAAGCAGGAAATTTGCAAGAGCCAGACTTACTAATACTAACAAGAAGTGATGGCAGCTGAAAGACTGACCATGCATAAGAAGAAAGAAAAACCAAGTGCAAATAAATATCTTTAAAAGCATTGCAGTTTGGCCCAATATGTAACAGAGACAAGCTCCCTTACACATACCAGTAATCTTGAGCGCCTCTTTGTTTATAGCTCGTATGTGCTGTCATGCCCAGTCGCTTCAGTCATGTCCAACTCTTTGCAACCCTATGGACTGTAGCCCACCAGTCTCCTCTGTCCATGGGATTCTCCAGGCAAGAATACTGGAGTGGGTTGCCAGGCCCTCCTCCAGGGGATCTTCCCACCTTAGNGTCCAACTCTTTGCAACCCTATGGACTGTAGCCCACCAGTCTCCTCTGTCCATGGGATTCTCCAGGCAAGAATACTGGAGTGGGTTGCCAGGCCCTCCTCCAGGGGATCTTCCCACCTTAGGGATTGAACGCACGTCTCCTCCATTGCAGGCGGATTCTTTTCTGCTGAGCCACTGCAGAAGCCCATGTTTATAGTATGGGTTAACAGTTGGTGGCCATAATGGTGACTGCATCAGAAAGATTAAAATCAGCTATATACTGTATGTAT
Source organism: Neotragus pygmaeus (assembly GCA_006410875.1). Lineage (NCBI taxonomy): Eukaryota > Metazoa > Chordata > Mammalia > Artiodactyla > Bovidae > Neotragus > Neotragus pygmaeus. The sequence continues at coordinate 182,260 of SJYV01027424.1, forward strand.
ATGAAAGGTACAGAATACCCCACTTCCAGTGACGTCAGATTAATTAGATCTAACTGTTTATCCAGATGAGTTCTGTCTCCTTCATAGTGGTCATTGAGAAGGTTCTGTCTTTGTTCAAACATTTCTGGAACTCTTTTCTGAGGATTGGCTTAAGTGTGCATGTTTTAGAATATCCTCAGTATGATGAATCTTTGACCTTTAGGAATGAATTTGTTTTTTAAAACAATCTCAATAGGTCCAGTGAAAGCAAGTTCAAGGAGAATGATGGGAAATCAATCTGGGAAATATCATTGGGGATTAAAAATAAAGTAAAATGTTTTCTTTTTTTTTGTATGCTTAATAAACTATCTCTGGCAGCAATTTGAAGATGGCAGTTTCATGAATGTTTTCAGGAGTAACATTACTAGAATAAATATAGAGCTTTCTTAGGGCATTGTTTGCTTTGAAATAGCATACCAAATTTGCTGTTTTCTTTCTTTTTTTTTTTAGTTTAGTATGACTCTAACCTTATCTTCTATTAAAAGTGTTAAAGATAATTTCTTTAAGTTTTCTTGGAATAGAGACATCACTGGACTATTTTCTCCTCTTCTTTTCCTCTCTCCCCCGCCCCTCTTTTTTCCCTCTTGCTATTTTTCTTTCTTTATTCTCTATACTTTAGTATATCAAAAAGCAGGCAAGATATTCCTTTGTTTAGTGGCACCAAATATACTGACATAATGTCTGTCACATAATAAAAATTAATATGTGCTTGTAGCTCAGTAAGTTATTGTATTATCATAGGATTACTCCTAGATATAAGCACTGTCTTTTTTTTCCTTGTCCAGGGTTTCCTTCACATTTTGTCTGCCTGGTCTTTTATTATATCCTCAAAATCTGGTACATATATCCACTCAATAAGTATCTGTGGGGTGGATGAATAACTTGCTTTGGGTAATTCAGTTAACTAACAATTATTTGTTGACCATTTACTATATGCCAGGTACTCGGTACCCTGGGGATACAGTGGTGAATCGGAAACATTCCTTTCCTCTGAAGCTTACATTCTAATGAGAGAGACAAACAGTAACAAAATAAAGTAGAGAACTAAACAGAATAATTATACATTGTGATAACAGATATAAAGTAAGTAAAGGGGTGTTGTAGTAGAGACTGCAAGAATGGATATCTGCTTTGGAAACGGTGGTTGTAAAAGTAGCTTCCAAAATGATGCATAAAGGTAGATAAGTAGAGGTTCCCATACCAAGGGCCGGGGAAGAGATTTTCAAGTGATAAATGAGCTTGGTGAGTTCTCAGAAGTGGCAGTGTGACTCGAAGCCTAGCAGATGTGAGGGACACGGGGGAGGGCCAGGTCGTGCAGGGCCTCACAAGCCTGTTGGAGTACAAGTATTAATTCCAGTGAGATGAAAAGAAACCACTGGAGGGATTTAAGCAGAGGAATGACACTGTGGAAGGATCGCTCTGACTGCTGGGTGGAGAAGGGATTGGCAGTGGGCAGTAGGAGCAACTCACGTCATTTACTGTTTTGAGTGCATAGTTAAGCCTAAGAGACATTCGAAAAGTGAAAATCTTTAACCCCCTGCCAGTTTCCATTGGATTGTTTGAATATCTGTACCAAGCAGATGAGAGCAAATAGCCAGGGCTTACAACATTCAGAAAATGAAGATCATGGCATCCGGTCCCATCACTTCATGGGAAATAGATGGGGAAACAGTGGAAACAGTGTCAGACTTTATTTTGGGGGGCTCCAAAATCACTGCAGATGGTGACTGCAGNGGCAGGAGGAAAAGGGGACGACCGAGGATGAGATGGCTGGATGGCATCACTGACTCAATGGACATGAGTATGAGTGACCTCCGGGAGTTGGTGATGGACAAGGAGGCTTGGCGTGCTGTGATTCATAGGGTCACAAAGAGTCGGACATGACTGAGCGACTGAACTAACTGACTGACTAACTCCATGTTGAGCCAGAGGGAGAGCCAGGGTAAAAAGACATCCTTAAGAACAAGTGACCTTTCAGAGGCTTTGACATTACTGTCTAAACCTGCCTCAAGACTTTGACTTCATCTGCAAGCTGTTATCCTGCCCCTTTCCTGTCTCTGTTTTGGTTCTTTGTCTTCCCCTCCTATGATCATGTGACAGCAGATATTCCTTAAGGTTCATAGATGAACTTGGCTTTCCTCTCTCTCCACTTTCTTTCCCCAGTTAACTGTCTCTCAACTGAGCAAATTTGCTCTTGGAGCTCTGGTTTGTAGCACCAATAGAATTTCTAAATAGAGGTATCCTTAAGCAATTGGAAATGTGAAAGTCCTTCCAGAAAAAGAAGCTGGGCTTAGGAAAAAAACCTTAAAATAGAGATGTTTGATGAGACCCATAGAGATTCTAATTGAGTAGGGCTAGGCGGTGCCTGGGAATCTACCACACAGCAAGGTCCCAAACCTCTGCCTTGGAAAGATAGCAACCAACAGGCCACAAGATGTGCTCTCCAGAGGCCAGAGCCCAGCTTGCCCAGGGTGCCAGGGTGGGCTTTGCAAATTCAGGCACTCTTCCCATACTGCCCCTCCTCCCCTTGCCCTCCCCACAGCAGAGCCATTTGCCATGGTTGCACTGGGACCAGTATGGAAAGTGTGAGACTTATAAGCTATGTAGCTTCAGAAGAGGAGGAAAAAAGACATGAAAAGCCAGAACTGGCTCTAGAAAAAAAATTGGCAGAATTTCTGAATTTGGAGCAGGAAAGGAGTTATTGACTAGGAAATAATTCATCCTTAATACAAATCTAATTAATTATGTATTGCTTTGTCCTCCACATTCAGCTGAGGAGGCTTCCTTAGGAGAAGAGGCTCCACTGGAAGGAAGAGAGGTAGTTCCTCAAGATCCTCGACGCTCGGGGTAGAGAAGGTCTGGCCAGCTTGGTCACAGGCACACTGGGGCTGGAGAGAGGGGTCTCCTCGGGGCATGGCACAGAAACAGTGCCAGAGGAAAGTGTGGCTGTTTTTAAAATTCTGTGTAAAGAGAGCCCTCAACTCTCATGCTTCCAGGCTATAAGGTCTCTTAGGCCAAGGCCAGAACTCGACCTGGAAACATGAATTTGTGACACCACTTCAAAAGTATTACAGATTAAATAGGGTTTTGTGGGCTGGCCTGCAGACCTTTCCTTCTTTTTGGAAAACTGCTGCTATAGTAACCAACTTACAAATACATTTTAGAAGAACGTATGTGTTTAAACTTGAAGGCTGCCCTCGTGTAACACTGAGAAAGTCATTTATGAGTAACGTGTGGCTACAGTGGTACCACTGAGACACGCAGCTGTTTGTAACAGCTCACGCTGTGCACCTTCATCCCCAGGAGCTGTGTAGGCCCTATCTTGGTAAATTCCAAGAAAAAAATATAGAAATATTGTGATTTATTTGCCAATGACATGACAGGATTAGTGAAGAATGTTGTTGGAGGAAAAGCTTCATTGTGACCAAAGTTAGGTGCAACTGACTTGCATGTAAATGATTTTGTGAAATAAATAATATCTGTCTGTATCTCAAGCTATCTAGCTCTTTACCAACTTTAACTGAAATTTACCTAATTGCTCCCTGTCCGCTCAAAGCATATGTTTGAGTCTGTAGGGAAGGATTTTATTCCCCCTCTCACACACACATTCACTTCTTTCACAATTTCTTCATCCTTTTCTCTTTCTCTTTTATAATTGAGAGCTATAGACCCTCACCTCAGAAAAATAGACATAAAGCCTGGCAAATTATTTCAGGAGATTCATGGAGTTTCCTGTTCTCCTGTATCTGACATGACCCCTTGATTAAACATATCTGCTTCTCCAGGCTCTCTCTTCCCCTATTCCTTCTTTTCTTTCTTCTCTTCTCCCCCATTTCTCCCTCTCAAGCTCTCTCACCAGCCCCAAGTTTCACAGTCGTGGGGAGCCCTCTGAATGCTTCTGTGGACATGATTTTGTTTTCACACAGCCCCAAGCAAGATGCATCCTTGTGTGGTACTCAGAAGGAATCAGGAATCTGAAAACCAGCCTGAACTCTGCTCTCCTTACCACTTGCCACAGAGGAAAGAGCTTATTTTTCTTGTATAATTGTGCCATTCCCTCTTCACCAACCCAGAGGGAAAGCCATTTTCAAATTTGCACAAAGACTCTGGCCAGCAGAGTTGCAGCCCTCTCTTTTGAAGCAGATATTATTTTCCACATTTTTCTCTTGAGGAAACTGAGGCGAAGCAAGGCTAAGTGTCTTGCTCAGGTTAACATAATTAGCAAAGACAGAGTCAAACTCTGTTGTTCAGTTCAGTTCAGTTCAGTCGCTCAGTCGTGTCCGACTCTTTGCGACCCCATGAATTGCAGCACNTGATGGACAGGGAGGCCTGACGTGCTGCAATTCATGGGGTTGCAAAGAGTCGGACATGACTGAGTGACTAAACTGAACTGAACTGAAGCCCCTTCTTCTTCTCCCAGCGCCTCGTTTCACAGGGGAGGATTGGGAGTGATAGGTAGGACCCGAATCCACAGGCACCCCAGCCTCCAACTGCAATCTGGCGCTCACAGGCATACCTGTTGGTGTGCGCTGGAGGGCCGGGAACCCCTCCCAGCCCTGCACATTCTGGAAATGGCAGTCAAGCAGCTCCATAAGACTGGGAGCTGACTGTGGGTCAGACCATGAATTCCTTATTGCAAAATTCAGACTTAAATGGAAGAAAGGTGGGAAGACCACTAGGCCATTCAGGTATGATCTAAATAAAATCTCTTGTGATTATACAGTGGAAGTGACAAATAGATTCAAGCAATTAGATATGATAGAGTGCCTGCAGAACTATGGACGGAAGTTCATAACATTTGTACAGGAGGCAGTGAAAAAAACCACCAGCAAGAAAAAGAAATGCAAAAAAGAAAAAATGGCTGCCTGAGGAGGCCTTACAAATAGTTGAGAAAAGAAGAGAAGCAAAAGGCAAATGAAAAAAGAAAAGAGAAAAGAGATACCCATCTCAATGCAGAGTTGCAAAGAAGAGCAAGGAAAGATAAGAAAGACTTCCTCAGTGATAAATGAAAAGAAATAGAGGAAAACAATAGAATGGGAAAAACTAGAGATCNAAATGAAAAAAGAAAAGAGATACCCATCTCAATGCAGAGTTGCAAAGAAGAGCAAGGAAAGATAAGAAAGACTTCCTCAGTGATAAATGAAAAGAAATAGAGGAAAACAATAGAATGGGAAAAACTAGAGATCTCTTCATGATAATTAGAGATGCAAAGGGAATTTTCATGCAAAGATGGGCACAATAAAGGACAGAAATGGTATGTACATAGCAGAAGCAGAAGATATTAAGAAAAGGTGGCAGTGATACACAGAAGAACTATACAAAAGAAGTCTTAATGACCCAGATAACCACAATGGTGTGATCACTCATCTAGAGACAGACATCCTGGAGTATGAAGTCACGTGGGCCTTAGGATGCATTACTAGTGGAAGTGATGGAATTCTAGCCAAGCTATTTCAAATCCTAAAAGATGATGCTGTGAAAGTGCTGCAGTCAATATGCCAGCAAATTTGGAAAACTCAGCAGTGGCCACAGAACTGGAAAAGGGCAGTTTTCATTGTAATCCCAAAGAAGAGCAATGTCAAAGGATGTTCAGTNTGAAAGTGCTGCAGTCAATATGCCAGCAAATTTGGAAAACTCAGCAGTGGCCACAGAACTGGAAAAGGGCAGTTTTCATTGTAATCCCAAAGAAGAGCAATGTCAAAGGATGTTCAGTCTACCACACAATTGTACTCATTTCACATGCTAGCAAGGTAATGCTCAAAATCCTTCAGACTAGGGTTCAACAATATGTGAACTGAGAACTTCCAGATGTACAAGATGGATTTAGAAAAACCAGAGAAAACAGAGATCAAATTGCCAACAACATCTGTTTGATCATAGGGAAAAAAAAGGAAATTGAAAGGTTGTAGGTGAACCATGAAAGACGCTGGGATTCTTGGCCTCTGGAGGAGACGAATTCAATCTGGGGCAAGTGACAAGGCTTGATCGCTCAGAGCTTTTGTGTAATAAAGTTTTATTAAAGTATAAAAGAGATGGAGAAAGTTTCTTACATAGACATCAGAATGGGGCAGAAAGAGTGCCCCCCTGCTAGTCTTTAGCTGGATGTTATATAGCTACTAGCAAACTGTTAATTATAGAAAGGAGATGTCTCAAAATTCAGAGTGGCACCAGGCCCCTCACCCACAACATGCATTTTGAGATAACATTGGCACCAGATGAGTCATCCCAGGCCATAAAACAGTTGACATGAATCTTGAAGAAAGGCAGGTTTCCAAGTAAATATAGAGTTTCAATGGATTAGGAGAATGATGTATGAGTAANATTCAGAGTGGCACCAGGCCCCTCACCCACAACATGCATTTTGAGATAACATTGGCACCAGATGAGTCATCCCAGGCCATAAAACAGTTGACATGAATCTTGAAGAAAGGCAGGTTTCCAAGTAAATATAGAGTTTCAATGGATTAGGAGAATGATGTATGAGTAAAACATACTGGTTTGTCAAGTCGGTTCTGAGTCTTAGGCAGAAATGACCTGAAGACAGAGTGTAGAGTAAATACATATTTCATTACCATAGCTTAAGACAAACATTTCCACAAGAAAAATGCATTGGTTAGCACAAGGTTTGAGAAAAGTTAAGTTCAGGTGAAGCCAGGTGTCATCATGGCAACACAGAATTTTAAAAGAAACCTCTTTTGAAACTTGTATAGAGAAGGGGAAAAAAATCTAATGCTTGTTTGTTTCTTCCTGCCACTTAAGAGAGAGATTTAAAAAATGTCTGACACTTGCAGCCTATTTCCTCCGTTTGGAGATCCCTTGTCTTCCTGCCTGTTAGCTTCTCATTACAGAAAAATATTTACTTCTGCTTCATGGACTATGATAAAACCTTTGACTGTGTGGACCACAACAAATTATGGCAAATTCTTAAAGAGATGGAAATACCAGACCACTTTACCTGCCTCTTGAGAAACCTGTATGCAGGACAAGAAGGAACAGTTAGAACCAGATGTGGAACTATGGACTGGTTCAAAATTTGGAAAGGACTACATCAAGGCTGTATATTGTCACTCTGCTTATTTAATCTATATGCAGAGTACATCAAGTGAAATGCCAGGCTTGATGAAGCTCAAGCTGGAATCATGACTGCTAGNAGAACCAGATGTGGAACTATGGACTGGTTCAAAATTTGGAAAGGACTACATCAAGGCTGTATATTGTCACTCTGCTTATTTAATCTATATGCAGAGTACATCAAGTGAAATGCCAGGCTTGATGAAGCTCAAGCTGGAATCATGACTGCTAGGAGAAATATCAATAACCTCAGATATGCAGATGACATCACCCTTATGGCAGAAAATGAAGAAGAACTAGAGAGCCTCTTGATGAAGGTGAAAGAGGAGAGTGGAAAAGCTGGCTTAAAACTCAACATTCAAAAAATGAAGATAATGGCATCCAGTCCCCTCAGTTTATGGCAAATAGATAGGGAAACAATGGAAACAGTGATAGACTTTATTTTCTTGGGCTCCAAAATCACTTCAGACGGTGACTGAAGCCATGAAATTAAGAGAGGCTTGCTCCTTGGAAGAAAAGCAATGACAAAGCTAGACAGCGTATTAATAAACAGAGACATTACCAACAAAGGTCCATATAGTCAAACCTATGGTTTTTCCAGTAGTCATGAATGGATGTAAAGAAGGCTGAGCACCAAAGAACTGATGCTTTTGAACTGTGGTGCTGGAGAAAACCCTCCAGAGTCCCTTGGACAGCAAGGAGATCAAACCAATCAGTCCTAAGGGAAATCAATCCTGAATATTCATTGGAAGGACCGATGCTGAAGCTGAAGCTCCAATACTTTGACCACCTAATGGGAAGTACCGACTCATTGAAAAAGACCCTGATGCACTGAAAGATTGAGGGCAGGAGAGGGGGACAACAGAGAATGAGACGGTTGGACGGCATCACTGATTCAATGGACGTGAGTTTGAGCAAACTGCAGTAGATAGCGAAGGACAGGGAAGGCTGGCGTGCGGCAGCCTATGGGGTCACAAAAAGTCGGACAGGACTGAGCGACTAAACAACCTCCCCAAGGCATCTACTAAAGCTGGCTGAGACACCACAATATCTAGAATGCGCCGCGACAGCCCCGCCTCCGGCCCTGCCCCCTCCGTGAGCGCGGAAAGCTGGGCACTACCCCCACGCCCTACCCTGTGCAACCGGGAACTGTAGTTCTACAGCCCTGCAAGCCACGGGCTGCAGCAGCTGAGACNGCGAGTCTGAGTGAACTCCGAGAGATGGTGATGAACAGGGAGGCCTGGCGTGCTGCAATTCATGTGGTCACAAAGAGTTGGACACGACTGAGAGACTGAACTGAACTGATGTCTAGGACTGTGGTATTATGTCCAGAAAGGAAGTGTTTGTGAAAACCTACTCTATCATGGTGTAGTATTATGTGGAGTAGCTTGGAGGAATTGATATGGGTTCTGAGGGAAATTATGAAGGTTTCAGGCTTTTGGGATAGGATTAGTGTTTAAGAGAAGTAGGGGGTCACAAAGCGAATTATAAAATAATCAGATATAAAAATATCTATTTAACTATTTTGCCTAAAGCGTATCTGTTTCTTAAATCAGCTACTTTTTAATAGAAACCAGTTGGTACTCTTATACATTTAGCAAAGTGAAATACTTTATTTTCGACCTAACTAAAAAGTTTCAAGGATACAATATGTTACATTACACATCCTGTTACATTACACCAAACAGGTATAAAGTATTTTATGAGAACACCTAACGTTTATAATTAATCTGTACAATAGATTTAAATAAAATAATACTGATAATAATAAGAGCTCGACCTGTGGATTTGGATACTAACACAGATAAATAGATACATATAATATCAAGATTTATACAGATATCAGTAGCACAGTTTAATATGGAGAATCAGCATAATCTAATTGGTATTCTGACTCTTACATTTTCTAATGTTTATCTTTAGATAATCATAGCATCTCACTGAGTTCAGTTTTCATAATCATAAAGTATAAATATGAGTTCCTATCTGAAGAATTAAATGAAAAAAAATGGGAATAGATTTAAGAAAAGTAGTTCAAAATTTGTATCATATTCAATATCTGATAAATAATATTACTACTATAAAATTTACCAGCCCTCTACTGAGCAATGTGACACCAAGGTACATAAAACAAAATATTTTCAAAATTTCTCTCTTCTTCTCTTATATATATATAATATCTTATATATATCTTATTTTTATGTTTATAGATAATATAAGATATATATCTTATAATAACAAAATATATTAGTATATCTTATTTTATATATATATATGTATATAAAACATTTCTTTCACCTTCATATATAGGGATTCCCATATATATGGCTCAGTGGTAGACAATCTATCAGTCAATGAAGGAGCACAAGAGATGCAGGTTCAATCTCTGGGTCAGGAAGATCTTCTGGAGAAGGAAATGGCAAGCCACTCCAGAATTCTAGCTACGAAAATCCCATGGACAAAGGAGCCTGTTGGACTACACAGTCCATAAAGTTGCAAAGAGTAGGACATAATTAAGTACTGAGCATGCATGCATGCACACACAACTGCTAAAATTCAATAGAAGACAATGGAGTTAATAAAATATGGAAATATAATGAACAAGAAATTTATAAAAGGAAAATACAAATGACTAATAAGTAACTTTAAAACTGCAAATTAAACAATGAAATATCTGAAAGAGAGAAAATATCTAATGCTGACAAAGATGTAAGGAAATAAACTATCATGTATTCGTTGAAAGAAGTTTTTAATTATCTATCAAAATTTTAAAGTGTTTTCTTTTTACTCAGTAATTCTGCTTGTAAATTTCTAGTATAGAATCTTATAGTTTAGGTAGGTACAAAGGTAGTCACTATTCTTATTATTTATGTTGAAAAGGAAGTCTTCTAAATTCCATGAATATAAAATGCTTTAACAAATTCTTTAACAAAATGTCTACAATGCAGAATAGTATTCACAGATTTGAAATAGATGTACAGACATTAACTGCTTATCTATCGACAGAATTTCTCATTAAGATAATTTATATTGAAAAATGTACAAATCTATGATTCAAGAATATTTTTGTAAAAACATACATTCACACACATACACACACAGAACCCCAAACTACATTTGTGAAAGTATATTTCTATAAATGCAATGTAAAAAAGGTTGTTTTAACATAGAAGATATAAGAAATGCACAAGAAAATAAATCTAACCCTTGTTAGTGAAGTGAAAGTCTCTCAGTCGTATCTGACTCTGTGACCCCATGAACTGTATAGTCCATGGTATTCTCCAGGCCAGAATACTGGAGTGCATAGCCTTTCCCTTCTCCAGGGGATCTTCCCACAACCCTTGTGAAGAAAATAACAATTTACAGTGATGTGGGGCGAAGAAGATATTTCACCTTTTACCCTACTTTTTAAAATTAAAAGAAGACTATTAATAATACTTCTGTGATGAAAAAAACAGCTTTCAGATCTTTCTGGAATTTTGCTGTAATTTTGAAAAGAAGCAGGCTATAAGCTGGGAGGTTGGACATGAACTATGAATACCAAAATTTATTTATGGTGCTTAACATTCTTATGGCTCCCTTTCTATTTTTCAAATAAAATACTTTGGAATATAAAGACACAATGTGAATTAAAGAAAACTATTAGCAATATTTCAGTATCTTTAATTATCATTGTTGTTAGCGAGAGATTATAAAATGGTAATAAGGCATACTATTGTGTATTTAGTAATCACCCCTAAATTTTGGAAGCTAATAATGAATTGACTTAGTATTCTTGAGTTGACAAATCCCATCCTGGACAAGGGGCTATAAATATATATGACAAAAGCTGTACCCCTCAGTGAAACACCATCTCTGGTTATCATAGCAAAATGAGGTATCTACTTCCTAATCATTTATTATTGTGATTAAAATTCTCTTTTTCACATATCTCTAATTTTTCTTATTTGGAATCAAAACTGACAACATATCTGGTTTTTGATAACTCCAATCTTCCAGAGATCCTCTGATAATGCATTTCATCTTCTACAATGCAAGAGACAATAGCTTTGGAATTTGAATCAAAATTTCGATTATTTCCCTCTAGGGAAGGCTTTTCTATTTCATCAGTTTGGCTCTGCACTGCTTGAAGGCAAGGATGAAGTCTTGGCTGTCTTTCAATTCCTGCCACTTAACATAGTATCTGCTATTCATTATATGTTAGCTGAATAAATAAATGCTTTACCTGAGATTCAATAATAATGATATAAGGCTAAGGATCTTCAAATTCGGAACCAAGAAAACAAGATTAAAATCCTGGACTTATTGTTTATAAAATAGGCTACATTCAATCTGTCCACTGCCTTGTCTTCAACTAGGTATAAGCATGCTTAACACATAAGGTTGCTGGTAAGATTAAATGAGAAAATTATGAAATCATTTATATATTTAAGATGATTTTAAACTATATGCCTTGCAATATCTAGTCAAATGAGATACATTACATAAGTTGGACAGAGTCCCTACTCTAAGGAAGCTACATTCCCATGAAGGAAACAGGCATTAATGAAATAATTATATGATTTTTTAATAAAGAGTACAAGGAATCTGAATTTTAAAAAAAATAAATGTAGAACTGCTGCTGCTGCTAAGTCGCTTCAGCCGTGTCCGACTCTGTGTGACCCCATAGACGGCAGCCCACCAGGCTCCCCCGTCCCTGGGATTCTCCAGGCAAGAACACTGGAGTGGGTTGCCAAACATTCCCCTAATAATATAAAGGACAAGTTATGAAGTATGAGAGAGGTTTACCAAAGGAAGAGCAGGGTGATACACAAGAGAGGGCTGATGCACAATGTGGGTATAGCATTCTCAAGGCAAAGGAAAGAAGGGAGGGAGGTAGATGAATTGAGAGGGGCTAGATTAAGCATAAGATAATGTACAGAAGACTCTTGGGCGGGAGATCAGGTCTGTGTTAGATAATAAATTATAAGGAGGACAAAGAGAAAAATTACAATGATGATGATGATGCCAATGATAAAACAATTCTCAGAAAAAAAAAAAAAATTAACTACAAATCATCCTGTATGAGGACTTCCCTGGTGGCTAAGACAGTAAAGCATCTATTCTCAAAGCAGGAGACTGGGGTTTGATCCCTGGGTCAGGAAGACCCCCCGGAGAAGGAAATGGCAATCCACTCCAGCACTATTGTCTGGAAAATCCCATGGACAGAGGAGCCTGGTAGGCTACAGTCCATGGGTTTGCAAAGAGTCAGACATGACTGAGCGACTTCACTTTCACATCCTGTATGACATATGCTGTAAAGTTACAATTTATTATCCTATGTTCTTTAGGTTTGTCTAGCTACTTAACTTACTGATCTTCACTATGTATGTGTGTATGTTCAGTGGCTCACTCTAGCTCAACTCTTTGCAATGCTATGGACTGTAGCCCACCAGACTCCTCTGTCCATTGTGTTCCCCAGGCAAGAATATTGTAGTGAGTTGCCAATTTCTACTCCAGGGCATCTTTCTGACCCAGGGATCAAACTCATGTTTCCTGTGTCTCCTGCATTTGCAGGCGAATTCTTTACTGCTGAGCTAATGAAGTAAGGACAGATCCAACCATCATCACCATGGAAGCAACCAGTAAAATCAATGGTTCAACTCACAGCCATGATGGGTAGTTAGTTAGTTATCTTGATAATTCCCTCTACTATGTTTTTTGTTTAGAGAGAAGAAGTGGGAAAAGAGGGGGAGAGAGAATAACACGATCTGACAATTGATATCATTCAGTCTTGATAAACTGATTCAGAGAAAATAAGTGTAAATTTAATTGATTCCAAGAAATATTCTTTGAACACCAGTTTGGAATTTAGTTTGTGCTAAAACCTTTTGCACAAGAACAAAAGTCACATTATAAGGCCACCTTTCTGAATGCAAAGAATTGTCTGAAATGAGATATCATCTCGGTTAAAGAGACAGATAAAATAAAATTCCTGTTTGCAAATATATTCTTAATTATCTTGATATGTATGGCAAATATTAAGTCTAGTGCTTATAATATCTAGAAAGGTTTGGACCATATGACCCTGTCAATAGCTTAAGCATCATCAGGTAGTAGTGAAATTTCATTTTAGCATTAAAATACGAGACATTCAAACCAATTTTAAAAGCATTTCATCTAAAAGCACAAATGCTCAAAATGTCATAATATTAATAACTAGTATACTGACCATTTGTGGCTCAAATTTTGTGGTTCTGAAAGTTCCTATTAAAGTGTTATCTATGTATATAAATTATATGGCAAATGAGTTGCAGTATTAGCACAGCAAATCTTCAATACCAAGTTTCAAGTTAAAGAGAACTGTGGAAGATGAAATGTCAAGCTACCACTCCTTTGATCTTATTACTGAGGTTCATGATTACAGATCACATCATAAAAATATAGCCACCCATACTTTACACAAAGGAGGATCAAGATGTTAAGTAGCTTCCCCAAACACCTAAATCACAAGCTAAAAGATCACAACTTTATAGCACATAATACAAAGTTTCTCAGAAAAGAGTGCTTTACTTTAATCATATGCTCTTTGAAATTGTAACTTATCCAGAGGGTGGGGGAGGGAAAGTTGGGTTACATATTCACTCTACACAGTTCTGCATAATAAGGAAAATGTTAATTATCTAACAGCATGTTCACATTTTCTACTAGTTGGCAAGTACAGAATTTTGGCTGCTATCACTTCTCCAATAGGTATTGGAGTTTTACACATTTGTTATCAGCACAGAATTTGTCTTGTCTAGTTGTACTGCCTACATATTCCACTGTTCCAGGAGTCATTTAAGCATATAATAAATTGAGTTTCAATGAGCTGGAACCTCCCGCTTCAGCCTATTTTTCAGCAAATTATTTTCCAGCTGTAGCTTCAGCAGGAGTTTTTCCCACTCTTGAAAAGATGGCTATAATGGCCATATATTTTATATGCCAATTCTAAAATCATTTTAATCGGCTAGTTATTATGCATTAAATCAGTGATGAGCAAATTTAAAAAGAGTTCACATCACTCTATAGATATGGCAAGTATCTTTAATAGACTTCCGTGTTTTGGCACTAAAGCCTGATATCACAAAAACAAGGCCAATATAGTTGGGGCTTTGCCATAGAGCAGGAAAAATGTTGTTTTGCCATTTACAGTACACGTTTCTGCATACAGATGTTCCAACAATCACTGGAGTATGAACAAAGTATTGATGTTTGAGGATCAGAAAATTTCAAATTCTGACTCGAGTTTAATCACTTGTATCTGCTCCCATTCAAACACAAGTTCTCTCTTGAAGCAAACAGATATGAAGGGTATTCAGATTAACCAGACTGAGATGGATATTGTATTGTGGATCACTGGAGTATCTTACTTAGGATTCTATATATACTTGGCAATAGCCTAAATGGAAATATAGGTATAGGAGCATCGATATATCTATGTAAATCTATATATCAATTGCTATAGACGCAATGTAGGTCTGACTATATATCTATCTGCATGTAGCTATAGTGTATCTGTATACATTTATACAAATATAGCTATAAATATAACTATGTGCTGCACTGTGCTTATTTGCTCAGCCATGTCTGACTCCATGGACTATAGCCCACCAGTCTCCTCTGTCCATGGGGATTCTCCAGGCAAGAATACTGGAGTGGGTTGTCATATCCTCCCCCAGGGGATCTTCCCAACTCAGGGACTGAACCCAGAATTGCTGGTGGATTCTTTACCCTCCGAGCCACCAGGGAAGCCCAGATATAACTATGTTTGTATATAAATAAATATGTTAGGATACATCCAACACTAGTCATGTGTAGAAAGAGATACCAAGCAATTTAGTGTCCATTACTGCCATTTGTCTGCTGTAGTTCTCCCCATACCTTACTTTTCTTTTTTTGAGAAAGTCTTCCTACTTCTAGGTGGACCCATAACAAATGGCAGAGAAAAATGGGAAATATAGACAGAAATTAAGTAGAATGTGTGTGTATGTGTCTGTGTGTCTGTTTAAGTTTGCAGGGCTATTGAAAGAAGTTGCAAGATATATTTCAAACAGGGAGTTGAAGAAAACTGCATTTAAGTACTGATAAACCTAGAAATTAAAAGGAAAACTGATGGCATCACCAACTCATGTCAATCGAGTTGGTGATGTCATCCAGCCATCTCATCCTCGGTCGTCCCCTTCTCCTCCTGCCCCCAATCCCTCCCAGCATCAGGGTCTTTTCCAATGAGTCAATTTGCATGAGGTGGCCAAAGTATTGGAGTTTCAGCCTCAGCATCAGTCCTTCCAACAAACACCCAGGACTGGTCTCCTTTAGGATGGACTGGTTGGATCTCCTTGCAGTCCAAGGGACTCAAGAGTCTTCTCCAGCACCACAGTTCAAAAGCATCAACTCTTGGTGCTCAGCTTTTTTCACAGTCCAACTCTCACATCCATACATGACCAGTGGAAAAACCATAGCCTTGACTAGATGGACTTTTGTTTGCAAGGTAATGTCTCGGCTTTTGAATATACTATCTAGGTTGGTCATAACTTTCCTTCCAAGGAGTAAGCGTCTTTTAATTTCATAGCTGCATTCACCATCTACAGTGATTTTGGAACCCCCTAAAATAAAGTCTGACACTGTTTCCTCATCTATTTCTCTTAACCAGTTTAATTACTTTTCATTAGTTTTTAAACTCTCATGTATTATTTAGTTGGTACATGTAGTGAGTGATTACAATATCAACATTTGGTCACTGTTTTACTGACCATTCAATAGCCCACTTTTAACCCACTGTGGGCATATGCCATGTTTTCCTTTAGGGCTTCATTTCCTTCAGCACTTAGTACAATACTGAAAAGTAATCAGTGAATGTTGACAAAATTAAGGAATGAATTCACTTCCCCTCTCAATATTTTCTAACAACAACCCTTCTCCATTTTTCCATTTCACAAATCTAGGAAGAGGAAATCACTGAGTAAAGAAAGCAGAGAAGACTCTATATGCTACATTTTTGCAGTAATAAATTGGTAGATTGAGAGACATTGAGAGAAATTTAACTTAAATTTCTAATTTACTTTAACCATTAAGAAACCTGATCACTAGGTCTTGATGAAATCAGAGTAATCATTCAACAATGTAAATTATATCCCACTAAATGCATACTTAAAACATGCTTGTGGCAAGTTTTTTACCCAAATATTAAATTTTCAAAAATTTCTACTTGAAATTTGTTTGAATACCTGTATGAATTGATCTGAATCCCACCTTTTTTTGTTGTTGTTGTTTTTATGATCATTCTCTATTCTCCAGATGCACTAATTTAATATTCTCAGTTATAGAAAGTTGAAATCCACAAATTGCCTGGAACTAGTTCTCTCATGGGCCTGATATGCTTTTCCCTTTTAATGGCTAGTTTCTGATTATATCCTGGATCTAATCCTAAACACCATTTCCTCAGAGAAGCTTTCTCTGATCATTCAAAATAGCTACCTAGTCATTATCAACCTTATAGTCTATGGTAAATCGTTTTGTAGAATGTATAATGACTTTGTAGAATGTTTAATGATTTGATGTTTGTTTGTTTCTGTCCCTCTCATCAGAATATAGATTTTATCTTAAGTGGTGGAGAAAAGTAATTAAAGGCATGGGTTGTAGAGTCAGACTGCTATAGTTAGGATTTAGACACCAACACTTCCTAGATGAATTACTTTGGGCAAGACCATTCCCTTCTCTTAAGATTCAGCCTCCTCCTGAATTAAAATAATAATAATAATAACATCTATCTCAGAAGGTTGTTGTGAAGATACAATGACATAATGCATAAGTAACAATAACGTTACTCGTGATTATTCATCATCAGATACCCAGTACATATAGCAGTGCCTAGGGCCTTATCTAACTTGATAAATATTTCAGTTCAGTTCAGTTCAGTTCAGTTCAGTTCAGTTGTTCAGTCGTGTCTGACTCTTTGTGACCCCATAGACTACAACATGCCAGGCCTCCCTGTCCATCGCCAGCTCCTGGAGTTTACTCAAACTCATGTCCATTGAGTGAGTAATGCCATCCAACCATCTCATCCTCTGTTGTCCCCTTCTTTTTTTCTGTCTTCAATCTTTCTCAGTATCAGGGTCTTTTCAAAAGAGTCAGTTCTTTGCATCAGGTAGCCAAAGTATTGGAGTTTCAGCTTCAACATCATGATAACAATTTATGAGATGAATAAATGAATGAGCCTAATAACTGTGGATATTATTAACAAATCATTAAGAAAGTAAACCTTTCTTCCTATAAGCTTTCTATACTTCCTGTCACATTCTCTCTCATCCACTCAGTGTTTAGTTTTTCTTCATCACTTTTCTCCCCTCTCTCCCTTAGCATCTTTTTCACTCTCCATTGGCTCTTAATATGCTCTACATATCAATAACCTCATGATTAAAACAAACAAACAAACAAACACCCTGTTTACCCCTTTCCTCTTTCTCAATGGCTAAACTTGTCTCCATTCATTCCTAAATCTATTACATTATAGCTTCTATCTCATTACTTTCCTGGGATTGCAGCTGACAAGGCCAGCAGAAAATTTCTTTGTTCTTAAGTCCATGAGACAATTTCTAATCTTCATTTTACTTAACTTATCAATTGCAGTTTATTCTTAGATAATGCATAGGCAGTGAAGCCAGAGAGATCTGAATTAAACTGTGCTTCACACATTAAGGAATTTGAGGCCTTGGGCAAGTTGCTTAATCCTGAGCTTCAGTCTCCTCAAATACAAAATGATAGTGAAACTAATCTACCTTTTTAAATTATTTACTCAACATACATTTATCAAGATCCCACTCTGAATGAAGCCATGTTGCAAATATTGGCAGCAAATCAGTGAGGGAAAAAGATGAAAATCCTTATTCACTTGGATCATGCAATCTAGTGGCTACTAAACAAAATAAAAACAGCATATAATATGTTATTACTTGAGGTAATACAAGGTGAAAACAAAGTAAATATAAAATGATGAGTTGGTAGGGAATTCTGTTTTAGACAGATTTTGCCATTAGAAGGGTGTGTTTTAACCACAGACTTGAAGGAGGTGCAAATATTGGTGGAGGGAAAGAGCAAGGATGAAGGATGCTCCAGACAGACAGAACACAAAGTAGAGAGTTGCTCAGATGGAGGACAGAGAACCTGTTGAAGGAACTACCAAGAAAAAAAGTAGCTCTAGTGATGAAAAACAGAAATAAAGATAGAAAAAGTCAGACAAGTGATTTGGAATGGGAGGTTAAAGAAAGGAGATCATTCATGGACTCGGTGGCAATCACAAGAATTCTGATTCTACACCGAGCAAGCGGGAACACACTGGAGTGCTTTGAAAATAATCAGTTAGACTGTTCTTTTCCAAGCAAGACAAGAGAAATAGCAGAATGGCCACCATAATCAATGTGAACGAAAATAGTAGTTTAAATAAGAGTGATCAGTTCAGTTCAGTCGCTCAGTCGTGTCCGACTCTTTGCAACCCCATGAACTGCAGCATGCCAGGCCTCTCTGTTCATCACCATCTCTCGGAATTCACTCAGACTCATGTCCATCGAGTCCGTGATGCCATCCAGCCATCTCATCCTCGGTCATCCCCTTCTCCTCCTGCCCCCAGTCCCTCCCAGCATCAGAGTCTTTTCCAATGAGTCAACTCTTTGCATCAGGTGGCCAAAGTACTGGAGTTTCAGCTTTAGCATCATTCCTTCCAAAAAATCCCAGGGTTGATCTCCTTCAGAATGGATTGGTTGGATCTCCTTGCAGTCCAAGGGACTCTCAAGAGTCTTCTCCAACACCACAGTTCAAAAGCATCAATTCTTTGGTGCTCAGCCTTCTTCACAGTCCAACTCTCACATCCATACATGACCACAGGAAAAACCATAGCTTTGACTAGACGGACCTTAGTCGGCAAAGTAATGTCTCTGCTTTTGAATATGCTATCTAGGTTGGTCATAACTTTTCTTCCAAGGAGTAAGCGTCTTTTAATTTCATGGCTGCAATCACCATC